>JACMIJ010000585.1:0-17474 GCA_014805365.1 Koerneria luziae
CAATCAATATTGAATTGCAAAGTGAAAAATCATCAATCCATGTGCTCACCTATGACAAACTGTGGCCTGCATAACATTTCCAAATTTCACTACGATTCGACTGAATCAAAGAAAGTTATGGCAAAAAAACTGAAAGGATATAGACTTTTGCACGGTACTGTATATAATGCATACTAGTAACACGTGTACACTTACATACATAAGCCGTGTTCAAGTGTTTATCTACACATTTTGCCACGTTTTTGCTTTTTGTATGGTTGTGTGCTGCTAAGCCAAGAATCAACTCAGAGATTCAAAATTGGGTGCGATGCCAACTTATCGTGCAGTGGCACATTGGACCAACTTCGTCATATATCACTAACGCGCTGCTCAAAACCATCAGGCTTTCTAAGCAATGGCGTGCGTATTAAAGAAGGGTCAAAGGCACTTTTCAGCACCTGGGCTTTGAGGTTGATCCTCCAGAGGGTTATTTCATGTTTTAAAGATTGATTGGGTGTTTAATGACGCAAACAAGGGCCAAAATATGGCATAATAATCCAAAAATAACACATGACTGGTCCCGGATTTCGTGTGTTCCAGACCAAAGTACAGACTATAAGACCGAAAAAAAGCTTATCTACTCCTTCTTTAATGGCCCGATACTTCTAAAAAAAACAGCCTAATTTTCTATCATATCAATAGCAATCTTTCATAAACAATGTTGAAAAGCAAAAAAAGCCCAAAATTAACGTACCTTCTGCTGCAGGGAACGCAGGCGATCGCACGGGAACCACGACGACGACTGCACGTCCGACAGGGTGACCACGCACAGACGAGCTGCAAGCGGGCAGGAATAACAATGGCAAGTAAAAAAGTAAACGACTCCGGAATCAAGGCTTATCGCCTGCGGGGATCCCGAAAATGCCGGGACATGTGAGGCATGGAAAGTATAAGAATACAAGTACGACGATTACAGTGTACACACTGTACTCCCTTAGTAACGTCTGTTTATGGCGACTTACTTCGTCTTATTGTTAGAGAGTCATAGGATTAGTACAAGTATGAATGCGTTTTGAAAATACTAATTACACAGATGAAAATACCACAACATGACCTTTACTAATTGTAAGGTGGTGGAAGGAGGATTCGATCTCAGGTCTTTTTTAATGACGAGCCAACTCGTAACCAACTGAGCCATCCCTCCCACAGGAAACTGCGTATGTGAAAAAATATACTATCGATTACTGTAAACGACGCCTACCGTATATGTCCGCCGTGTCTCTGATCGCCAGCGTCTCCACGGGTACGTTCTCGTACGGATTCTCATCGATGTACTCTCGATACGGTTGGAAGGCCAGGCGACCCTCCATTCTCCCTGAATCAGGGTGTTTCGATAGCTACTGTAGCATATTATCATAGTTTGTCCAGTTTATCTTACAATTAGGTTCGAATCGTTGAACGGAGAAGCAAATGGCAATTTTATAATACAAGCAGCCAAGAGAAAGATGTGCAGAATACACTCTGCTTCTATAATAACGTAAATCTATGGCAATTTACTTCATCTTATTGTTAGGGAGGAATTAGGTTGATTCTACAATGGACATTCAACGCCATTCGGGTTGCATACCACCATGCGATACTCTTATACGGGACAAGCCGGTATTATACAAAGAAACACCATTACCCCGGTATAGTTGGTGGCGGGATTTCAAATAGGGAATATCCCTTACCTTGGATCATGCGTGCCTCCACCTCGCGTTCGTAGCACTCCCAACAGCAGCCGGCCTTCGTTCGAATCAGAGGAGGAAGAGGTTGCGAGGCTGGAATAAAGCCATATGATTAAATCACTCGTAGAAAATAAACCTCAAAATAAACCTCTTTGAGTGTTTTAAACACCATTCAGTGCTTGAGTGTTCATTACACTCATTTCTTCAACAGGACTATGAAATACTTAACACTGAAGAAAATGAGTGTTCTACACACTCCAGAACTGTTGAGGCTTATTTTTTTCTTACAATTAGTAAAGCAGGCAAAGAAATTATCCACAGTTTCAAACAATTCAGAGAAACTTGATTGAAGTAAGCAAGCTAACAAACGAATGATAACTAGAGAAATCGTATCCGAAAACAGACTGTGAGCAAAATGAACAAAGAGTGACAATATTGGTCAATAACACTATCACACTAACAAGTACAACTTTTTACTCCTTCCAAAGCGGATCCATCTTGAATGACCCAATGTTGACCATGAATAGCCCAGGGGAATCTGTTAAGGAGCGGGGGGGGGGGTGCAACTAATAAGTGGCCTCGGGCACAAACACAAATTGGGGACAATGGGAGATGGACCACAATCAACCTATCAAAGAGGAGGAACATATTAGTCCCGTGCAACGTATTTGAATCATACACATCGGCATAGAACGTTAGTGAATTTATGAAACCCTATGTCAGGAGGTTAGAAGAAAAAAGTTGCAGTTAAGCTTGCCTCGAGAGAACACCCGCAATCAACTTGAACTCGCCTCAGCAAACGAAAAGTGCAAAGAATGTAAACGGGGCAGAACGGAGTAAAAGCTTAAAAGCCCTTGGCAATAGCGATCACAGCGTTTTGAATCTGTTTGTTTTCGTGCCTATCCGGAACTGCTCATTTAAAAAAAACCCTAACAATAAGTTATCTAAAGGCAACCTCAGTTTCTGGCTCGTTCACCCCGTAATCGAAATACAGAAACGCGATACGTCGATGTATGTGTGATCTCTTTGTCCAAAATACGCAAATCAAAGGACCCGCGAAACCGTCATTTCATTGGCTAAGAATATCTTCATATTGAGTGTTTGATTGACCCGTCACTTTTGTGTATTTCTAGGTGAACTAACGGTTTCCAGCCCCCCCCCCCTTTAAAGAAGGGGTGAACGCACTTTTTTCTTACTATGCCCGAGTTTTATGTTTGTTGTGAAACACGAATAAATAGGGCATAGTTACATGCAATTTTTTTGACGATTTTCTGTCTTTCAAGCCTCATAAAACACTCAATTGACATTTGTAACACTAAACAATTTACAGAAGTGTCAACCACACCTTGACCAAGCTATGGCTAACGGGGACATAGTATTATACTTTAAAAAGTGAGTTTACACCTTCTTTAACTACAACTTTTTAACTAAGTAACTACAACTAGTAACTACAAAAGTAACAACAACTTTTTTGACACGTTGTGCTATTGGTAGGAAGTGGGAAACGAACTCGAGTGTCGATCTCGGCTGAGGCAGAATCGGCCATCCGCCATCACACTCGGTCGGCATGAGCACTGGAAGAAATTTTTTAAAGTACTTTAAACTTCATAAAAAGTACAAAGTATCTACAAAGTACATCAAAGTATAATAGTAACTCATACACGATCTTACTATGTAGGCTCATATCATGTTGACGAGACAGTGCAACTTCCGCCAGTCTCAAACTTGCATATCACTTTGTAAGTGCAAATGAAACCTTTGCCTCATATGCAAATTAAGTACTGTAGAACGGTGGAACCACATACTGTGAGACTACAAACAAAAAACGACGTTGATAAAGTAAGCGCGATTTTCGATTGCCACTTCATAATATTTTCAATCCTCGCGCTTTGAGGCTATACAACACACCAGAACAGCCGGCTGGCGGAAGCTACAATGTCACAGAGGATGCCCAGTGGAAGGAAATTGGCCTCTTTGCGAATAAGTCAAATCTCATTGTCATGGGCCTACAGTATTACCTATCTTACAATTAGACAACGTATTCAAGTTTCCCGCAACACTATAGTCACAAGCCTGTGAATTTGTCAAAAATTTTGCATATTTTTGCAAATTTGAATATGCAGTGATTCTTTACTCATAACTCATATCACACTTACTTTTATCACACTTTGATACTACATATTTTTGTTTGTTACTCCTCTAAACAACGTATTGAAGCTGTTCTTATTGTTAGGTGGCTTAAAATTTGCAAGTTCCTATGAGCACTCTTTACATTATTTGTGTTTCATGCAAGTTACGTACATTAGATCGGAAACCTTGTGCCAAACTCAAAGGAGTGAACGCACTTTTTTCTTACTACGCCCGAGTCTTATGTTTGCTGTAAAGCAAGAATAAAGAGGGCATAGTTATATGCTATTTTTTCACGATTTTCTGTCTTTCAAGCCTCTCAAAGCACTCAATTGACACCACTAAACAAGCTACAGAAGTGTCAACCACACCTTGGCCAAGCTATGGTTAACGGGGACATAGTACTTCAAAAGTGAATTTACACCTTCTTTAAGAAACGTTGTGTCAAACCCATAACATGTGTGTGCATCACATCCTATGCGGGATCACATCTCTAACAACAAGCCCCGAACTGACCTTCCTGCTATTCATTGTACCTCGGGAAAACGAATGTTTGCTATGGCGGACCTGGCATTTGGCCGGGATGAGTGTCGCGTAGATCGAATTCGTCCTCTCGAACGGCGTGAAGTCCATCGACGTCGTCATTCGCGAAGGCACCATTGAACGAAACTGAGAGGTTGCGGGTTATCGGAGAATGAAGTAAAGCAGGTAAAGTTCTTCCAAACCAGAACCTAAGGGAAGTCAAGGCATAGCCGAGACATTGTAGGGTATCATAAAATAACAGAGTAAACTCCTCTGTTTTCAGTGAGCTTTCCAGTGACTTTTTACAATGACTCATTGAAAAAGTTCACTGAACAGCTCTTTGGAGTTTACTACCGAAACAGTTGTTACGACAGACGAAAAAGATTGAAATGTTAATGATTTGTTGATTTCTATCCCTCAATCAAAATAATAAGAACCTCCATCTAACAAAAAGAATGTCTAATTGTAAAAAAACAGACACAAATTACAATAACATGAAAACAGTCAATTCTAAATCAATCTAGAACAAGTCATTCATAAGTCAATCTCGAATAGACCAAGTGTACCTTGACCGGTGAGTTGCCGGACAGAAATGTCTCGACCGTGTCATTTGAGGAATTGGAGGGGCTGGACCGATCCATCTGAATGGACATTGATAATTGTGCGCGCAACGGGAACAAATCACTGTCATCACACACACAACACACGGGACATGCTACAGAAGAAACACAGCAGGTACTGTAGTCCTATAGGGGACTACGGTACCGTATGTACCGTAAGCCTACAGTACAACTGTTCGAGAAAGAGGTCATGCCGTAGGCCATCTCAAAGACTAGCCTCCCAAGAGAGCAAGTACAAAGAAGTATAAACTTGCAAAATAAGGATGAATTGTTACTTGTAACCTTACAAACATTGTATCACATAGCAAAATTTTCCTAATAGAACGAAAATTGGCCAAGCTCCCATTAGGACAGTTCGCATCATTGCAAGCGGGCATATCTGTGCATGGGAGTCGTGGCTGTCGCGCAGTTGACGAGTCGCTTTCCCAGCAATTACTGTTTTCCCCCTTGGTCAGCAGATATCACATCCCCGTATGAACCGTCCGCGCAAATAACAACAATTTCCCCCTTAGGGATGGCAGAACAGTGGAAAATACGCGCTTTTCACTATGAGGTGTTGAAAACGATAATGGTTAAACCGGAATCGGACTCAGAGTAACCAAGATTCGAATAATAATACAAGATACTTGTCAGAATCTCAATCTTACCCTTCTAGTACGAAGCGCCAAGGTAGAACAAACGAGTAGTGAGAAGCACTGATTGGCAAATTCCCAGGCAACTTGACGGAAAGAGTCGAGTGCGGGAGAGTAAGGTGGAATACTGGACATTCTCATGAGCGAGCTTACCCTCACCTTTACTAATATGCCGTGCATTAATCTTTAGGCGTACCGTGTTCACGTTGAAACGAAGTTTGATAAAAAGCTTACCTAATATCAAAGTTTAGCAAAAATCTTCTCATCAAACAAGCACTTTTTGGAGAAAAACACACTTTTGGTACCAATGAACATGCGAAATACCTGTGTTTCTGTAAAGATCACAACTAGAAGGCTAACAATAAGAAACATCCACAGCGTTTGTTTGGGTGACAATGCATTAAAATCAGCGCGAAAAACGAAATGTCATCCCGCACTGGAAACACAGCAAAAAGCCCATTAACCAGCGGAGATTCCAGCCGCTTTCTCGTCTTTGCATAATTTCGCATTATTAAGATGACCATAGTACGCGTGCAACCAAAGGTGAAGCTAACAAATAGTTGTTAAACTTCTTTAAAAAAAACTTCTTAAACCCCCCCCCCATTTCATATAGCCGCCTTCTAAAACCCCCATGTCCTATTAGCGCATTTGCCTTATGCCTTGGATATATGAATAAAGAATAAAGGATAAACCACTTTATAGAGGTCCATACACACATATCGAAAAAAACGGCACATCGGAAACAGGAACAAGAACCCGAAAGTGAGAAGCAGAAGGGTCGGAGAGATGACACATGTAAAGCTGCTTAATAAAGTCGACCATAGGCACATCTTGGAACATGTAAAACACGGGAAAAGTACGTAAAGAACGGGGATAAATACAAAGGACACAAAGAACGACCAACTAATCGAAGTGATAGGTCAAATTCAGTACGGTGGGTCAAACTATGTTTGTTACACGTTACACTATACAAGGCATCTACATACACGTTCAATCTAATCAGACTAGCAGTGATCTATTTCAATTTCTATGTATCTGAAACTGAGAGAAGGATGAAGGAAGCAAGCTTTAAAAGATAGAGAAAAGACATACAAAAGCCTTCATTCTCACTCATTTCCATTATTAGCTCTATAATGGCTACACATAAACTTATTACTAAAGAATCTAGAAAAGAGTAACAGGTTGCGGGCGATTTTGCCGCATAGAATGCGAGCATTTGCATACCTCACCGAGTTCTGCTCACAATTGCATCACATGCAAATATGGCACACTTCCGGTCAGTTCAGAACGGCTTCTTCGTTGGATCGTGTGTACCTCATTTACATGCTATATTTGCATTGGAAGTGAGGCTTGATCGACAGACAAGGTATGCAAATCACAAGAGTGCAAGTGAGGAAGACACTAACAACGAGAATCAGAGGACGAGTTACTCCGAACATTCATCTTACCATCGTTCACAACCGTTTTGTTACTTCCACCGGTCTACGGTACCTCATTTGCATATTTCTATCATAAGAACCACGAAATATGCAAATTTCAGACCAGCGGAAGTCACAAGGTCTCTACATGATGCGCCTTTCTGCAATATTGAAGAATAATTGCAAAATTACAGTCCAGGAAGGATTTCTAGTAAACGAACTGCTCGAGCAACTATCACATGCAAATGTGGGGGTACAAACTACGAGAGCGACGGGTACAAACTACAAACACGGCTACTGTATCCTCTTGAAGCACGCGTAGTCGTTGAGGATGTGTTGGATGGAGCCGCTGTCCTTGTCTTCCTTTCCTTCGATGTCGTCACAGGCGACGACGCGATGATCTTCGTCGACCGGCTTGTATAGGGTGACGAACTTTGATGGAACTCTAAAAATAGTTTTCGTTACAAACTTTTATACATACTATAATATAAATACATAATCTCACCACTAATTGTAAGAACTTGTACTAAGCTTGTTGCAACCTTTGCCATCATAAAATCTAAGCCCATCATAGAACTGTCACAAGTTGGAAAAATCAATGTTCTAAACTCATCAAATTTCTGTCAGTAAGCAACCATAAAGTTTAAAAAAAGTAAAGTTCTCCCGAATCAAAGCTTATTCGCGTGGGGGGGGGTCCCAAAGAGGCCGGGACAAGGTCCAAGCAACTATTGTCATTGGCATAAGTTTCGGCGTTTTTGTGGTAGATCGAGCATTACTTGAGATTCATGCTGAAAGACAGTTACTGCCTAATTTACGGTGCATGTCATGGTTTGTGCGCAAGTGATTTTTGTGGCATCATGAGATCGTCGCTTTTTACCATTGACGATCGCATCGAACAATAACAGACTATTGCTTATCACTGGAGACGAGAAGAAAAGAGGGTGAACAGAACGATCCATTGGCTACGACTTGAGCAAACATGGGTTTATCAGCACGAAGAAGATGTTTTTCCTCATATTGGGAGTATAGAGGATTGGGTGCAAGGAAGGGAAAGATGGGAACTTCTCGTTGGCTCTAATTTCACAGCGTTTTCTCCCACTGGTCTCATGCACCTCATTTGCATACGAACAGAAAGATACTTCAAGTGTAAACAAAGGAATATGTTGTACAAATATCTGACTGTTGCTGTATGATCAAATCTTATTGTTAGGTTTCTTTCGATTACATAATTTTTCACAAATATATTCCACAAGTTTGTGAACATTCTATGAACTGTGAAGCACCTTAATACGCTTACAGAATTAAATATGTAGCAACAGTCGCATATTTGTACAGAACGGAGTCAGATATGCCAATAGTACACAACGTCTTAAAGCTATTTCTAGGTCGCCAGTTTAAAATTTGCATATTCTTTTGTTCACGTTTCAAGTTAATTTATGTTTTGTATGCAAATGAGGTACGGTAGACCGGTGGTCCTGAAACGTTGGTGTTGATCTTTTTGATCGAAAGTGATTTGAATGATTTCTGTGATAAACCTCCCAAGGATCGTATAATTATGCCAGTTCACTGCTTCCTCAAGGTCATCAGACACAGGCATTGCGCTTCACACAGCGGTTTCGAATCTAATTGTTTTCGCGCCGGTCCGGAAATGCCTATATCATCTTTATTTGATCTTTGATCTTTTGAACTCTCTTTGTCCAAAAATGCAAAGAAGGCTGTGAACTGCTTCATTGAAAGTTATCTACGGTTGATTTGAATACCGCATTAACAAGCAAAGTTAGCACTTTCTTGCTGAAATGAAGCACAAATGCTGCTGTCACACAATTTACAGCTAAAACAACTCCCCACCAAGTGAATGTACTTAACCGCATATAATCCAAGCTCATTTCTATTATATGTAACAACAACAAGATTCTGGAGGCTATGACTTTCAAAAAAATCAAGATCGTCAAAAACTGACGCCAGAACGAGATCCTTCGTCAACGGGCACATGGACGCCGTGAAGAATCGAACGTCCCAGTAGATCAAAAGGGAGAACACGATCTGAGCTGCCATGAAGGTGTACTCCGCAAGAGCCGCCAGCACTGGCACTGAAGAATACATTTGAAATTGAACGTAAGAGTGCATACTTGTTTGGTAGTATAAAAACAGAATATAGTACCTTACTTTAGCAGTAATGATAGACAGTAACTGCAAACTTGTTAGGAAGTATAGCTGCTTATTGTTAGTAGTATAAATTAGTAAAAGAACACTGGAAAGCTAGAGACCGATGAGGTTACTATTGAGTCAAGTGCAACGTTACAGACTAACTAACAATAAAAACTTATTGTTAGGATTATTATGTTTTTGCTTCCCTCTCATTTGTAGTCTATGGAAGAGTTGTTTACTAAATTGTTTTCAAAAACTACCGTACCCTGTGCCGTACATATCTTCATGTGCAGATATTCCACTCGGGACTCAAAGATGATCGGAGTCGAAACGAGCACCGCAACTGCACAACACAACCGGATCAGTGAGAGGAAGGAAGAGGACTGAAAATAACCTATAAATTACAAGTAAAGTGAGGTAAAGTACTCCCTAAAACCTATTATGCTTTTCAAATATCCTAGCTGCATATATATCAGAACTGTGTAGTAAAATATCAGTTTAGTGAACTAGAAGGTTTACTTGTTTTTGGGTACATATAATATATAATATTGTTATCATAGGACGTTTTTACGGACACAATGACAGAATAAACAGATATTTTTTAAAGCGTTAATGGTTAGGTTAATGTTTGGACAGATATTGCTTATGTGTTATTGTTAGATACCCGTAGCTATTCGGGGACACGCACTCTATGCAACGTTGCCAATGCCTTCAAAAACACTGAAAGTTTTCCGTCCGAAAACGATGTATGTAAGTACATACGTTAAACCTCTGTGCCCAACAGTGGACCATTCGATATTATGAAGGGAACAGTTGCCGATACTATTATACAAACAAAATTCAGTAGCCCCCCCCCAGTTCTAACCATTTTTGTCGGTCAAAGGCAAGCACAATTCGATATTAGGAGAAGCTGACCTTGGCGAGGAAATCGAGTGTACTGTAGATGAGCATGTCGAGGAACGACAGCACACTGTACGCCATCAGACACGGCGCGATCAGAAACCGCACTGCAAGGAACAAAGTACTGACACTAATTTAGTCATATCTTACAACTGGATGTTCAAATTACCGCGTATAAGAACATGCTCGACTCTTGCAAATAATCATATAACAATAACGGTCTAGCGAAAAAGTGGGCAATCTGGACTTAAATGCCCTGCAGCGTCTCGACACTCTCGGGACTGCCCCGCAGGTTGTGAGGAACCGATTCGGGGAAAACTTTACTAACAATAAGATTGTTGTAATTGTTTTCAGGCTGATTGTTAGTATAAAATTCACAACGAAATCTCAAAATTAGATAAGAAGATGCAAAAATAGGTTTGCAAAAACAAAAATAAAAAGTGGGTAATCGTTCATACATGTGTTGTCGAGATCCTGATGCACCAGGGAGACGATGAACGCGGCCATCGATTCCACGATGAAAACGACGTTGTTCGCACCGGCCAGAAACCGGTACAACGGTGAACATCCTGAACAACACATCCACATACAGAGTTGGCAATATAGCGACCTCGTTTTCGATCTGTTCAAGCGCTTGAGTGTTAAAAACACTCATTTTTTCAGTGTTAAGTAGAATATCGACCTCGCTTTCGGTTTGTTCAATTCCTATCTACATCGGGAGGGGGGGGGAGGTAAGATGCAGCTTCCCGTGATCTTATTGTCAAAATATCTGTAACCTGCATCATGCAAAAAGATTTCGTTGCACGAAGGTGGTAATACATATACAAGTACTATTACAACGGCAGCTTTGACTAATATTGTTGGGGAAAACTCAAAAATATTCCAAAAAGAGCCTAAAGATCATGGAACAATACGATTCCATAAGTATCAATGACAACAATATGCATCCGCTTGCTTACTTTGATGTGTTGCGACGAGTCTTCCTCTCGCCACAACGGCAAACCATCGAACGGAGATGGTGAGGAGCAGCTCCAGTCGAAGCGGCAGCTGGGTGGACAACCATAGTTCCATCGAGCGAAGAACCGAAGGAAGAGTGGGTCCCGAAGGGAAGTTCAGCTGAAACAACCGCGGGATACTGTACTGATCGGTGTTATTTACTAACAACTTGTAAATTACCAGCTCAAAGCGTACATGTGAAGCACTTTACTTACATGTCCCATTAGTTCTTATTGCATTTTGCTGTAGAGGGCTCACGCTTTTGATATGATGGAACAAAAAGAAGTTTCCGTAAATATCCGAATCCTGGTCATCCGCATTCATATGATACTTGCCAAGTTTTTTACACGGGACGACGTCATAAGCGCAAAAGCTCATATTTCTGTCTCTAAGCAATCCACATGAATTCTGGTATTTGGTCCCAAATTGAGCATAACTTGAGACCCAGACTGAAATACAGTTACTCTTTAGCTTAAGGTTCCAGGTTATTTTTTGTGCGCAAGTCATTTTGTGCGCTTATGGGATCGTTCCTTTACACTAATGCGCGATTTATCTTGAAGCAGCTATTTAGGTGTCATACGGAACAAGATAAGTTCTTTTTTTAGTCTTTTTACTAGCAATACGCGGCTTCTCTTGAAGTTTCATGAGCCATATGCCTTGATCGTGATGCTCTTCCTGTTAGGCCATTTTGATATTACAACCACTATCAGCATTTGAAGGTCATCGATTACAAGACCATAAAAACATGATCTACGCATGTACGTAATGCACTTCGATGCGTCGGGGAACACGCGCACTCATCATGAATTACGATTCGCGCGCCGTAATTTGCCGCCGCGCCCACAGCGCGTCAAAGCGCTGATATTTGTCAAGTGGAAAAAATGACAGGAAATAGCTACAATGCTGCTAAACTAGCAAATTTTGCCATGTGTAGCAGTACTCATACTAGGTGAATGATCAAATATAGCTGGAAGTTGAGTATTCTGCAATAACAACCTCATTTGTAACTGCAATTTTCTATCATGTGAACAAAGGAATAGGCATATCTTGGTGGAAGTTGCAGAATATCAACATGATGTGTGCTCAGAGAAAAATAAGCCTCCGTTTTGAGTGTTTTAAACACTCACGAACTATTCAGGCTTATTTGAAGGAGCATTGTGTATGTACCTTGCACAAACTCCGAATGGACGTTCCAAAGTACACTCGATACGTTTCCGCAACGAACGGCTGCTTTTCATCGCGATTCGGGTTGAACCTGGAAGAGAGATAATGGTAAAGGTGGAGTGCACAGAGATGCAGAGAACATCCACTTGGATATCGGATACTAGACAATGGCAACGATTTTTTTGGTCCGTTATATCAGTCTGGGCCAAAAGTGCGTGGGAGGCGAATTGTGCTTGTCAGTGATGAGATGTCGTAAATTGTGCAGTTCCATATATCGTTGAAACATAAGCGTACCGCTTGGAATTAGCAAAATGCTTATTGTTAGGAAATGCAGTTTATTTCGTAATGTTTAGCATGGTTCTACTTACAATTAGGAATGAAAATGGATAAAATAAAACATTTTTAGACAAGCTATAATATAATATAAAACAGTTTGGTATTACAACTTACTAAACTAGCGCACAACACCTTATACTTTTTGCATACATCACAGTGATGAAGTACTGTAAAGTACTGTAAACCGGCGGAAGTAAGAGTAAACCTAAAACAGGATGTAAGAATTATTACTATTCAGCAATAATGTTTAAAAAGAATACGTACATTATGTTAGGAAGTGCAGCTAGTTATTGTAGGATATTGAGATTAGTGGGTTCCGACTTACATGTACGGTTCGGGTGTTTTCCATATCCGTTCGTGGCGGGATTTCTGGGGATTATTCAGTTTAGCCAATTGTTCGGGTGTAAATGGTAGCCGCTTCTGTAGTGCTGTTTCGTTCCACGTTCGATTGTAGATCTGCAAAAATACAGTAACTAACGGAATTTTGTCACCGCAAACATTAAGTCAAAAGCTCTTATTGTTAGGAAACTGTGTTTGTTGTGTAATAGCTAGCATGATTTTTGCTTACAATTAGGAATGGAATTGAATAAAACGTAACATTATTGGATCAACTAACAATAAGTTGCGATGGCAAATATGATAAATTCGTAGACTTTCTCAAAATCCAGTACAACATCGTGTTCTTACCCGCAGCCAGGCTTGTTCATAAAATGTAGAGTTCAAAAAGATTCACTTTTTCATTTCAAGATACTGTAAGACCTATGCTAATTCGAGTTAACTATCTTACCGGCTAGGGCTTCATACTCAACAAATTATATTTTCTCTTTGACCGACTTGATCCCATGTGACGGGTTCCTCGATGCCAGCCGTAACGGCCAGTTTGAACAACCATCCGTAAGTGTCCGGTGCTGGTTCCGGGTTGAATGGCAGGCTGAAAATGATTTCAAGCTATACATTTTATGATATAATATGGTGCAAGTTGCTGTATGATGCCTATTCTCCTACACGCTTTCGATTTTCGAACTTAATTGGCCGTGAGGCAAGAACTGATTATCATGATCTATCGAAGAACTTTGTTTCTTCCAGTTGTTACATCATGTTGAAGGAGTTGAACTTTTGCCATTCTTAAATTTGCTTATTCGCTTGTTATACAGAGCGAAGCTGGTCATTGTATGCAAATTAAGTACATTAGATCAGCGGAAGCAACAAGCTGTGGCTGTGGCTGTCGAAATGTGCCACATTCCCTCAAAACGGCTTCACCGAGAAAGTATGCGTGTCCTCATCACCATTATTATGCCAATTGCCGGGTAACGAGGTTAGGGCCGCATTCCGGTTCAAGATTGTGCCATTCAGCCAATTTGCCACCGGATCTTTCGGTCTGTGCCACCACCGCTGCCATACCGGTCACTCAATTGCGCCAATGGGAAAGCGAAAAGAAGGAAGGTTAATGGAGAACACATGGCAGGAATGAAGAACCGCGAGTTTGTGTTGATATGGGTTTTACAGTTTTACTTGCGCACTTTTGTACTTGCGCGTTATATCACTGGCACCGGTCAAGGCATACACATGTACTTGAATATACATACACTATATACAATACGTATATACACTTACTTGAAGCTCAATTGTGCCACATGTATGATAATAATAAGGAATGAATTCTAGTAGTCTAACAATAATGATGATCAATCCTTCGCATGTATTTATGTTAAACGTAAAGGTATCTTTTTAGCAGTTTTTGATAGGTAGCTAAAGGGGTTCGAACGTTTAAATTATACAATGCTACTTGTCCTGCTTGTCTTTGAATTGACAATACGAAAGAAACACGATCGGCTTAGGGGAAAAGCCGTGGTGAACATGCGATCTGATAAAGAGATCAAGATTAATTGATCTGATCTGAGAGACACCCGGAGGATTTATGGCGAGCAACTGTAAGCAACAGAATATGGAATTATGCTACTAACAATAAGATGTGTACTACTATTGATGGCTCATCATTGCTAGATAAAAAAAGCTTATAATCTTATATCTGTCATTGTTGTCATGATAGAAATATATCATGACACACAATCAATATGCGTTTTCCCAAACCTAGAAAGCTATGCCACAACATGTTGTTTCTGCCTATCTATCTATGTACATGCGAATAAGACATTTGAACAAGGCTTCCACCGCATAAACAGTGGAATATGCTGCATCTTCTATTATGCGCAAATCAAAGACTGGCAGAAGCTCAATTCTTTCATTATGTGTCGTATGGGTCATTGATATCTGCACAAAAACAACTGTCAATAGCAGCAATTGGTCCCCTTGGAAAAAAGGGAAAAGCTGGCGCCGCAAGGACAAAACCTGGCAAATCGAAAAGAAACACCCACGTATCAATAGAGGAAAGAGAAAACAATCGGACAGTTTGTGACAGAAAAGGTGGAAAACAACTGTCAATTCGTGTTGAGAAGGTGTAAATGATAATAATAATGATAACAATTCAACATATCAGTTCTTTCTACATAGAGCTTTTATTCCCTAATTGTAAGTTTATTAAGCATTCTTAACAATTTTGAATTATATTGTATCATAAAAAATTACAAAAGTTACATTTTAATAACTTTGTAAAGAGAAGAGGCATACCTAATTGGCATAAACCGGAGAAGGGAAAAGAGAGCGAAAGTGTACGAGACGCGCATAACGAGAGCAATCAGGAAGATCGGGAGACGAAACGAAACAGTGAAAGTTCGCGATCTCAAGATCACGAGAAACAATCTTATGGAAGCTCGAAAGCTCGAGATCATGAGGAGCTATGCCTCAATAGCCAAAGTGGAGTTGTGCAAACACAGCATTCCACAACGGCCGGCATAGTAACATGATTTGTATTAGACAGAAAGATATTCAAAAGAACAGTGGTCATATACTTCCAGCGCAAAGTTAATAAATTCAAAACGCTGTGAAAATGAATGAATGACGTTTTTAGTCTCCAAATACAATACCCACACTGTGACCAATCACAGTTATTCAAACATCCTGTGAAAAGTTTCTATGAAAATTAAAACCTGATAGAGTGCTTGGAGTACAAAAAATTTGACATGCTGTGCGTTAGTCACAAGTCAGGAATATATTTGATCTACATTGAAAGCGCTTTTCTACGGAATGAAGTGTGCATTCTATGCAGAATATAATAACCATCCGTGAAACATAGCATTTGTTTGAAGATGCAACGTCGACTTGTGCGATTATAGCACAACAACGTTAGCCGAATACGTTACGATTATGCTAGCATACTATGCGCACTAACCATAAGAAGGTAAAAGAAGTTTATAACGTAATCAGAGAGATTAATCGACGGGGGTTCCTGATGTGCCAGAAACACTTTGGGAAGCTTAAGGCCGGTGGATCCCACCACCTGAACCCGGCCCGATACCTTCGTGGTTAGACCACTACCATAATAGTATAACCCAACGATAGCGCCTGGTAAGACGGGACAATGACAAGTTCAATAAAAAATACAGTATGAACCAAAACTTTGTGACTTACTTTGACATTGCAATTATCGTGCATATCACACACATGACAAGCGTCACTTTTCCGGCGCAGGAAAAATCCAGCACCGAATACGAAAGCCGTTGTTCCTCCCATGGTGATCGATCCGCCGCTTCTGACTTCATTGGTCAGATCTGCGCTCCACCGAACCCGGCGGGATACTGTAATTTCTTACAAGTGCACAAATATTGAACGATGATCATTGCGGAACTCTATTTTCGAGGATGCTGGCAATAATCTTTAGAGTATTCACAATCGAGTGCATATTGTTAGAACCTTGGTACCCTAAGATACACATAATACTGTAACAGGATACTGTAATCTTACTGTAACCAAGTCAAGGTAATAGAAAACACAAGCAACAAATGGTGACAAAAGATTGAAACTGCCGGTATAAGCGCATCTTACGGACAGGAACCGAAAGAGCTATGGTGCCCTCGGGGTACGACCGGGGAGAAGGTGACAGGGGGGGGGGTGATGAGAGAGAATTGAAAGGCCATCGAGGGCAATGGTAAGCAGCATAGGAACGGCTGGAATATGGAGAATAGCAGATGCTGTGAGGTATGTACGTTATAAAGCCGAACGATTGGTGTTCTGTTGCCAAACCTGGCTCCGTTCCTTACAAATATCCGACTGTCGCAATGCATTTAATTTTGTAAGTGTATTCAAGTTTTTTCGTAGTTCAGCGCAGTTTACAAGCTTGTGAAACGGTATTGAATTGCGAAATGTTTGAATACTTTGGCAAAGTTGAGCAATTGGGGAGAAATCTAACAATAAGATTTGATCATACAGTCGGATATTTGTACAAAACGAAGTCAGGTAATCCAAGTATTCTAATTGGTAAACTGAATGGATGGTAATCTGTACGTAAAGGTTGAGATTGACGATAAACATCACTTGGTAGTTCAAAGCCACTATTACGATGAAAATGAATAGTTAGTTCATTTTGGACAGAGTACCATTAAAGCAACGATCATTGCCAATACTACAAGGACAAAAGAAAACAAGCAAACATGATAGGCCAGAAAGATATCAAGTGGGAAGGCCTATCCATAACTAAAAAAGAAAGGCTACGTAAGAAAGAAAACTTTAATATTCATTCTCAATACATCGTAGAATAAATCTTACGAAGTTCTCTGATTCCCCACATCGCTGCCATCTTACCCTAAAATGTTACTGCGTATAACCAGTAACCTTGGCGGTAAATATTCTTAATATTTAAAAAAATGTCATACACAGTGCGAATAATAGCTTCGACATAAAAACGAACAGCAATGGTCAACTAATTGTAAGATCAAATACACTCAAACAGCTCCAAGAGAAAACGAAGTAAGCAAGGAGGAAGTGAAAGAGTTCCTGATGCTGTCACTG
>JACMIJ010000586.1:2246-14645 GCA_014805365.1 Koerneria luziae
TTCACCTCGTCATTTCCATGCCCTCAAGACACGCGGCGTGTGATCGTCGGACAGCCACCAGTCCATTGACACAACACCGAACTGGCATCCTGAAAGGATCACCGGGATCGGAGAAGAGAAGGCAATATGAGAACATGATGCACATGAAAAGACGTCTACGGAAACGATCTTGTGCTCATCCGGGGATCCTATTGCCATATCCTCTCTTGAGGTGTCAGCTGTTTTCATAACAACGGCATATAGTAATCAATGGACAGCATTTTGATGATGAAAAATCGGTGCATCATGCCATAATGTAGTCTTTTTTGTGTACCTTCAGTAAAGAAACACCACCTGCATGTTCCGAGCACTTTTCATAGCATTACTATAATTGGCGCTTATGCGAGCAAGGCTGGTATAAAAAGGCTTTATAGCCATGGCAGCAAGAAGGGTGGGTGTTACTTAAGTTGTAACCTAGTCTACAGCCTTTTAATTCCAAAGTTACAGCCTTTTCTCATCAAATATCACCACGGGATGTGGGATGGTATACCTCCAGGGTCTGAAAAGAACCTTGAAGAGCTGGAAGAAAAACTCCATCCCCCAGTTCCAAAAATGGTACAAGCACGAGGCACAACAGTACAATGATGTTATGAACCAGCAAACTACTATCGCCAAATATGTTAATGCATAGAAGTAACACTCGCTCTCACGGTATGTGACAGCTGCGCTCGTGTTGAATGGTGAATACGGATGCGGTTATTATTGGATTGAGGGAGAGTTATTGTATAGCGCATAAATAGCGAGATTGAACGAGAAATACAGTGCTGGAGAAGGATAATAATTGTATGACGGGAACGTTTTAACGATCCCCCTAATTTTGATAGTTAGTTAAAGTGGCTACACTAACAATAAACAACATTGTTCCGGCGGATATGACATAACAATGGCGCCGTTCACTAATTAAGGAGATCTCCTGTGATAGAAGTTGAGAAATTCGGAAGACAAAGAGCTGCGGTGAACCTAAAAGCCTCTTCTGCTGTGGTTGAAAGGAAGAAAGACGTTTTAGGTTGGTGTGCGACACATAGGGAATGAGTATGCTTGCGGATCGAGTTACAACGAAATATGCGGGCGAAAGAGTATCATGATGATTATGGAGGATGAACAGGGTCACGGACAACAGAATTCGGGGGAGCACAATCACTGATCGAAACATGCACGGAAGGCGCGAGTTATGAATGGAGGAAATAGAGAGCAGGCGAAAACGAGAGGGAGACAACATGCAAAAAGAGGCATAATGCGCGATCGTGGTCAGCGCTGTCAAGAGAAATGTGCCACGGGAGGTCGCTGTGATGGTCGCTTCGGTGCAATTCCTTTTCTGCGGGCTGCTCTTTTTTCGTTGGAAGCAATTTCGCTAACAATACGCTGTTACAGCATAATGCTCCAAAGATGCATGTAAGTTACTGGTGGCGTAGCACTTTAAGCAGAAAGGTCTTCCGTATTGCTGAAATCTTAGTAATTCGTCACTCTATTGTTGCTGTCCGTATTCTCTTGTCGAGTGCAGTCGAGTATCTGTTTCTTCCGGGATCCCCTTGATCTTCTTGTCTACAAGAGTTTTTCTTCGTTCTGCGAAGATTTCCCTCGACAAAACATTGTCGACGTGATTCCCCGTGTGACAACTCGGACGGGGTTCTTTTTTGCTGCTTCGTTAGCGGTAAACGAAAATCACAATGAATTGAACAAACAGAGGGAGAAATTGATGTGGAATGGAGACATGCGAGAAGATGGCAAGCGGATCGGGGAAGGGAACGGCGACGGAGGTCTGGAATCATCCAGACCAATCTCCGGATGTGACCGGTGACCGAGAAGAGGTACGAGTGCCAGGAACACGGAAAACCCTGTCTTCCCTATTGAACCTATCGACATAGTACATCGAACGTGTGGATTCGGAGTCACAAACCTGTCGTCGACCGGCACATCGACAGTTGGCTCCTCATCGAACTCTGACGACATCGTCTCAAACAGTCTCCGGCCTCTTCTGTGCCATTCCCTCCACCCATCTCTGCTTCTCTCGCCCCTCCACCTAGTCAACACTCTCCCGCTCACCACTACTGTATTCCGTCTCCTCGATTCAAACACTCTCTCGTCGTCGGGTGCCGCACGCGAACTGTACTTTGTCTCTCCGGATATTCGAACAACAAACGCTATTTTCTTCCTGTCGCTTCTCTCTGTGATTCCGTGTGTTTTGGCATTGGCTGTCAGATGATTGCCAATGGCATCACAAGTTCAGTTGGAAAGCAACGAAGATCCTATGATAATCTCACACGTTCGCCATGAATATGCAGAAACTGCTGGGAATGAATGACTACAATGACTAAAATAAAAATATATGAATAAATGCTGGAAGGACGAGCGATAGGATAGTGGCGAACCAGGAGTGACAGTGAATGGATTGTGCGAATCATCTGTTTACCATGCTTCTCAGCTATCATATCTGATAAACCTGACCTCTCTACGAATCGACACTTCTTGCACAAGATCTCGTTCTCCCCCATTCATTCTGATCCTCTTACCTTATATAATTAGCAGTCCTAGCCTTTTGTTGTGTCAAAGGCATTCCTGCCAGTACATAATTGTTTTTGCAATTGGAAACGGTATAGAAGATTCGTGCACGAGGGTAAATCTTGAAGGAGAAAATGAGAGGCGAAAGGTCAAATTACTGTCCGTGATTGTCGATGCACAATGACAACAAAACACGAGCTGCGCACAAATGGATGAACAACAAAAAGAGAGCTGCTGGTGGGAAGCACCTCCACAATAGTATCACAAACAATGCACTCCCGGATTATGTGCAACAACAGCCTAATATGATTGTTGGGTAATAGAAGGACAGGTTCAAACTACTTCCAAGTCTGAACCAACAATTGTGACCGATGCCACCGGGTATGGTCGACGGACCAATCCGAAAAGGGCAATGTCCTGTCGGTGGTCAATGTCCCACGATGGTCCAATTTCCTCTCCTGCCCTCGATCGTCTCCTCTCTTTTCCTTTTCCGTATTCAGCTATTCTTGCCCATGAGCTCCTTCCTCTTTTGGATGTGTTCACACATGGTTATTCGTATCTCTCTCCATGCCACACATACACTCTCTCACCAATCTCTCGCTGTTCACAACCGGAAACCCTCGAGAAAGTGACCGTGTTCATGAAGCTCTTCAGAGTCACGTAGAAATGCGAGATAAGAGGTGATAAGGAAGTGTGACATTGCGAGAGGGACAACGAGGATTGAGGGGATCGAGGGCGACCACACGGAATCAGAGCTCGTGCGATAATGACAAACAGTCATGAGTACTTCGTTGTTCGGGTTCACCATTGGGGTTAAAAACTCTGGACGTCGTTTTGACTCTCAAACCATAGAAACCGTAATTCTGAACTGCTGCATTTTACTGTGAGTGTTGAAAGATATATATATATATATATATATTGTACTGTTGGTGGGATACTCTGCTAGCCTTCATTATCTCGTCTTCCATACACCATTCCTGTCAGTGCTTCCAGCCTAGCCTTCATTTAGCGAGTCATTTATATCAGTATATGTACAAAAATAGAGATCATTCTACGGATTGCTTCTGATCGTGTCGTTGATCCAGGAGAGATATGGTGCAACCATTGTATAGATGCCGGGTTGATTCTTCTGTGCACACCCGTCTCCCCAACTGATCACTCCCGCCAGATAGTAGATGCCGTCGGATTGTTGGCAGACAAGGGGACCACCGGAGTCGCCTTGACATGAGTCGATCCCTCCCTCCAGATAGCCAGCACAGAAGGCACTCCGACTCATCGACTCGTAGATCTTCGAAGAGTTCACACACCGTTGACGCTCGATCATCGGCACCAGAGCTGCTTGTAAACGAGTGGGATAACCTGTAAAAATAGACTGTGACGTCTGCCAGCATTGTGAAATATTTCTGCTTTGGGTCTGCCGATGCTGAAACTGAAGTTATCAACATCGAACTGTGCAGTGACTACTAACGTTTTCTAAAGACATCTTTCTGCACTTTAATAACCCGATAACTTACGCAGACCCATGCTGCCCCATCCTGCAATCACACATCTCCGCCCGGTGAAATAACGGAAGTCCCTTGGTGGCAGGCAAACCAAGGATGCCCACGGGGACAGCTTGACTCCCGGTCGCGGAAGCTCGATGATCGCAAGGTCATGTGCAAACAAGTCTGAACTGGCACAATCGCAGTCGTATTAATTATAATTTCTACGCCGACCTTCGTAGAGCGGATAGAAATGCAGCCGGGAAATATTGAACAGCTGTTCGTGGCCTTCGGTCACGTTGTTGTCCCAGTCACCGACGATTACCTCGTAGCTGTCGGGACGACGATCTTCCCTACAGCATGCAAATATAATATAGAGTACCTTTTCACATATTATTGAGTTCAATTTTTAGCACACATTTGCAAGAAGTTATTAACATTCTTGCCTCCCTAAGTTATTGAAAATGCATATCGTTAGCATATTCCCATCGCACTCACAGTATTCACAAAATGCATATTCACAGCGCGTCAAAGCAAGTAAACAAATTACGAATAATAGGTTAAAAGTTTAAAATACTGCAAAAATATGAAATTATGATAGAAATAGCGCTACACCTGTAACTAGGCAAGAGTTGAGAGAACCTAGCCACATGTTGAATTTTATGTAATAGGAAATTCCGCAATTATACAAGACACCGCTACTTGACGCTTTGCGTCATTCACACAAATTATTTGTATGTATCTTACTCGAAGCAGTGTGCAGCCGTGAGGAGATATCTCTGGTGTATGATGGTTGCACCACAATGATGTGCCCGTCTGGCCTTCAGGCGAATGGCAGCCGTCCATGGAAAGGCACCTGCCGTTGCCTCCAAAGCACGAGGTAGAATAGGAAATATGAGCGATTTACCTCGAATCCACCAACTACTCGTGCAAATCTCATCTTCGCCGGATCTTTCGGAGTAAAGTGAACCGAACGAACGCCACACATCGCATTCGAACCTGGTGCGTGGGTGCATTATATTGTGTGAATGAGTTGTCGCACCTTTCGGACTTGTGCATTGAAGATTCACTTGTAGACGACAGCTGATTTGTGCTGATATGTGACAGCCAGGCAGTGCGGAAGTACAATTGAGAAGTCGTCCGGTGGAGTCTGGGATGACAATGGGAGGAAGGATGGCTCCCGGGTGGCCCATCTCCAGTTGACTGCACATTCGGTCAACATAATGTGCGTTGACTCCATTCGTACAGACGGGCTCCCATTCGCCGTGGAAGTACACCTCCAGATGGCCGCTCGATTCGTCCTCACCATTGATCAAGCGCCACGAAACGTCTGAGAAATATTTTCTATGGAGGCCTCGTACCTCCACATGATTTTTCATCCGATCCATCGTCACAATCTGCTCTCCCATCACATAGATGTTCGCGTGATATGCATGTTCCGTCTCCACAGACAGCCTCCAAGCATTGGGAACACCTGACACCAATGAGTGTGCTTTTTGAAAACCTCAATTGTAGGCATCCCACATTGTTCGGCTGAAGACAAGCCTGACTCCTCAGGCACTGTAGTGTCCATGCAGGATCCTTTGAGGGTGGATCAGCTGCTCCTAGAGCACGGCCAAATCCAAAAATCCCGCAGACGTTAGTAGCATATTCCCGAGAAAATCCATCGTCGCAAACGGCTGCCCAAGTGTCACCTTTTGCCACTGCCAGAAGGCCAGAAGGAAGTAGGTTGAACTCGATCTCTTCTAATATTTGAAGTATTTATTGTCACTGCAGTGTCATACTGGCGGAAAATCGTCTCCTGTAAAATTGTGAAGTTGATCGATGAATGAGAATCTCATTCGTGTCCGAAGAATCCGTCAGGAGACATATCTGCGTTCGTGGAGCGAACGAGAAGGCCTCACATAAGAGGGAACTCGTTTCGCATCTGCTGGCACACTGAAACAGTAATGGAAATGCGAACTGTGCTTACCCCTTGCACATTTGGAATATTAGTCCATATCTCGCTTATCTTCTCCACAAGTTTAAACGCTCCAATGAGTTCGAAATTCTTTAAGTGATCTTCTGCAAAAGTTCAATGAGTTTATAGCCGTACGTAATGTATTCACCACAATCCTTTTCATCTGCTCCATCTTTGCAATCGGGATCGTAGTCACAGACAAACTCTTTCGGAATGCATTCTATGCTGTTGCCACACGATACTTCTCCCTTGGGGCATGTGTCCACTAAACAATCTGCCTGTGATTTATTTGTACCTGCATCCTCGTGCCGCATGGTCTTCGGACATTCGGGAATGTTACAGTATTCAAAGTGTCCTCCGTGAACATAACATCCCGGAAGAGTGTTGTTGGAGATCATTCGACACAGAGAATGTGACCAATGTGGGGCATCTTTCGCAGCAACAGAAGGCCATTTCAAGCATTGAGCGCCTGGAGTTATTATTATTTACTCGAGGCAATTATACCAGTCTCGGTGGTATCTGTATCTCCCTCGTATTTCTCCCCTTTTCGGAGACAATCCCAGCCCGACTGGCACAGCGGATAGACCAGTTCACTGTCGCAATCAACTCCCGTGAAGATACCATTTGAAATCGCAAGGCATCTACCCGAACCGAGAGGAGAGATCTGGCAATTAGAGATTAGTCAGCTAATTTGCTAGAACCGAGGAAAGAGGCATGTTATGCCGACAGGAACAGAAGGTGTCCTACCACAGTGTTCTTCCCGCACCTGTATCTCCCTATCGTCGTCCCACTTCCATTTTGTGCCGACTCGTACTCCCGATGTGAGATACATCCGAGTGATGTCTGACGTATGAGCAAGCACAACACACTCACTGTGCTTTTCCGTGACGATACTGAGAAGAGTTTCAAGTGAGGATGACGAGTCCAGAGATAATAACCCACGGCCCTCGCAGGCATCGAGAGCCGATGAGTATCCCTGCACCGGCCTGTCGTGCACCCAGACACAGCCGGTGCCGATCAGCTCATTAGGAGGTTGACACACTGAACAGCCAGTCATTATGGTTAACGGTCAAGATAAAGCAACGAAACAACATAACAAGGACGAATTGAACACATGCATTGAGGACGACACGAGAGGCGGATGTGTGAGGGGCAATCGGGGGAAGTGATGACGAAGCAGTTCGTCAGTCCGATGCATGCGATCGAGAGCGACTGCGATTCCGGCGGTACCGATATCTCTTCCGACCAGGCTGTCACTCTACAAGAAATACACTTCTAGGACGCTTGTATTTTCAGAACTGCCATTGTTTCTTAACATTGTATTCCTCATTATTTCTACCAAAGGACATGTGTTATTAGTTATACGTACAATGCGAATTCGCATTGTGCGCAACGCGGAAAGGGAAACTGACCCTCGTTGGGCAGCTGAACAAGCTTCATCGCCGCGAGCAGTAGTATACGAATCGGAGCAGAGGGGCGCGAATCGCTTGTTTCTGCCCAGCACCTCGATAATGCCATCATTCACTCTGTACAGTTGCACCTCCCGTGCACACAACTAACCGAAAGACAAATTTGGCCTCCGTCCAGGGCAGCTGGCAAAGAGAAAGGAGCACCAAGGTGACGATTTCAGATGGATACTTGGGCATAGGGTGGAACACTCATCGAGTATTATACAACACTGAATGTCATATCGTTTATCCGAAATGTAATAGCATTGAAAGCAGCAGAGGAGAGAGAATGATTGGCTTGAAGAGGCGAGAGAAGTAATTAGACTACTCGATCATGCACTACCGGTATGTGAGAACAATCCGGTCCCATCAAAGGGGTCAAATGGCAGACAGACAGACAGACAGTATATGGGAAGAGAGTGAGAGGGAGAGGCTTCTCCTGCGATGGCTCCTTCCTCTATTGACGAGCCGCACCGGGTACACACCGACACCCCGATTGATGAGTCAAATTTGACCACTGAGTGGAACTGTGCGAACTGTTGATTGTGAGACGGCAAGTTCAAATATCAACAAGTTTCCCATTCCTCCACGATCCAGGACACTTCGTCTTGTTCACGTATATATTGGAGCGGCTAACAATCCGATTCTGATTGTTTCTTTTTGGCCACATTATTAGTGTTCGTATTATTACCGCGTACGTGAGATGTATTCTCGACCACTGAAACAAGATTATGTGAAATTTCTCATGTATTCTTAGCTCCGGAAGTATGGAAAGAACTACTGCTTATCTGTACGTACAAGTAAGTGAAGAAGGTTAGTATGTGATTGTCTCAAATGCCGTTTGTGGCTGATCGTTGGCTAGTAGTGACAATCGACGCACTGATGACTGTGCTGGTGGGAGCCATGCGGATCGGAAGACGTCTGAGGATCACACGACGGTAGTCCTTCACGAAATACATCACCACCAGGGCATCGACTACGGGGAAGAACGACGCGATACAAGGGAAAAAGTCGGGAAGAATGAAGGTGTCTATCCCGATCAGAGGAGCACAAATGGCAACGGAACATGGAGCATAGTTGAAGACCAACGGCACGGATAACTGGAATACCTCTTTTAAAAAGTCTAGAACAGCGTTATCTCGCTCAATGTTCAGTCTCAAGGAATACCGCAGTATGTTTATTTTGACACACGTTGATAAAGATGTTGTATCAACCAGCGCCCTTGCTCATACACTCAAACATAAGATAACGTCATTATGTCTATTCTAGAACACATGTTATACGAACCTGGAACACGAGTGTTTTGAATAGCTGTCGTTGTATCCTCGCGGCCCTTTGGCTGACAATGTTTCCCTTCAGCGCTTTCATGATTATTCGTGTCGAGTATATAATAGCTGAAAGACCACTTCCGAGGATCACCATGAACCCCAACGTCGCAACCAAAGGTTTCGGCCGAAGTGTCGTCCCGAACCCATTTGTCTGAAATACAAGTTCAGAGAAGAAGACTGCTGCTTACCCAGTAAATGGCTCCGATGTACGCTGTGTCTGTTGCTGTTTGATTCAATTCGTTCATGAAGTATTCTTGCAAGTATGAATCCATGACATCATCTTTGGCATAGAAGAAGCCAGCCAACAGTGACCAGATAACATTGTCTGCGATGAATAGGGCGATGAGTACTCCGATGAACCACGGTGTGTTGAACAGCTCGATACGATTCGGCCTGAAAGCGCCCGTTTTTTGTTAACAGAAAGGCAAAGGTGTTCACATTAATGGCTGATTAGGCAGTATTGTACATGCATCCAATTGTCTATACTTATCGTACTAGACTGATGACCCTCACGACCACAACGTGATTGGAAAGATGAAACGACATGCTTGTTTGAGTCAGTCTCGTATAACCTCATCTTTACTCCTTCATAAATGCCTTCTAATCATCACCCACCCACTAACGGCGAACGCTCGATACAGGAAGTGATAGGCTAGGAGGAGATTCGTTTGAGAATAACATGCTCCGAAATAGACGATGGTCCACAAAGCATTCAGTGGTCCCGTGGAATACATGACGAAGGCATTGTGATAGGTCGTCCATATCTGGCGATGTGTATATTGTCGTGACACCTACCGGCCGAAAGAGAAAATGAATTGCTGCGTAGTACAAATCATTGATGGCGAACAAAAGTAGTAGATACTTGTAAGATCCAACTTCTTTCCGTGTATGAAATACAATGAGGTATAACAAGCATAGATTCAATACTAAAGACAATCCTGAAAAATATGATTGATGAATGCTTAACATGGTTCCTACCGAAATTAACATGTTGGAGGATGGTCAGTCCTTCGTAGAGGTGGTCCGTATTCGTGTTCATAAGTCGTTGCTCTGAAGTTGAAAAATCACGAACTTGCTCTATCAATATGTAATTGGTTCATAAAAGCAAGCCGATGTTACAAATTTGCAATTATAAGAACATGCTTAGTTTCTCGTAAGTGAAAAAATTCTTTATTTAATTTATTTACTTCGTCATCTCATAGCGAATGAACTCCCTAATAGAGAATAACGCTCTTGCTAAGTGCAAAGAGAAACATAGAAAGACATGCTAGCTAGGCAAAGATAGAGCACATATCTGTTAGATGTGTAATGTACCATTATATACATTGTAAGCTTCTAGATTATAGAGATCAAGAGTTAAAACGTGTTAAGAAATTGTGTTTTCTGATGCTACTGTACAGATAAAACTGACGAATGAAGCACATTACATTACTGTGATAAAATGGGCGCGAGATAGACGAACTTGGAACGCAGTGCACATGTGCCCAAACATGCTTTTATTGCTCACTAAGAATAATATATACGTGGTGTACGAAGGACATATGTTGTTAGAAAAGGAAAAAATTCAAAGTTCATCACATATGTTCCATTCATTGTATGTTCCAGTGAAGTGAGATCTTCGCTGAAACATATGGCTTATCGGAACTGGCTGAATTTTATTCATTAGGGAGGAACGGACATCGTGTCGTCTGTATTGACAAGCCGTGCCCCTGCTCAAGCTCCGAGGACACCTTCCCAGTCATAACAAAAGACAAAGAGGAATGTTCTTTTCCATTATTTTAATGAATATAAATAGAACCTTGTTTTACTATGCAATGCCCAACTGGAAGTTAGTCTATTTACGTCAGACTTGTTGTTAGTAGTTGTTTGAGTTGTCAAAATCTGAGTGAATTTCTTAATTACATGCACTTTTTTCTTTCTTACAGCATTCCTGTTTGTTTATATGGGGCCGGTGTCACCAGTCTTGATGGGACTGACACCGTAACCTGGGAACCCAGTGGACTTTCTGAGCCGATTCGGCTATTGTGCGGACAGTTCACAACGTTTCATGGTTGCCGATCTAATGTACCTAATTTACATACGCGTAGAAAGGCATTTGAAAATTGAGCAAAGGAATATGCAAATTTCAAGCTAACTATATCTAGAAATAGCTACAGAATGTTGTGAGCTTACGAGGAACTGTGGAAAAAATGAAATTGAGGTTACCTTATTTTCACCACAAAGGGGTTTCGTGACAAAGCATATTTCTTAACCCATTGATTTGCATCCTATATAATTACGTACACCGAAAAAATAATATCTCGGGCTCTCCAGAATAGATCCAGATTAACAATAGGTTCATAATAGAAGGAGTGCTGGCAGATTGGAGCACACGTTCCCATGGTCCAGGGAGTAGATGTGTGGACGACTCGACTGACTGACAGAGTGATCTGTGCTTCATGGGACGGGGCCGCATTGTGCTTATACGTAATGCAAAGAATAAGCCTGATATGTACGTATAAATCGCTTCCCCATGAACGGTCAAATATAAGAGCTTTTTATCTGAAAAGATTTCATAACTTATTTCACTTCTCGGGATACGACACTTGCTCGAAGCGGTTTGTGCAATTCAGCATGATAAATAAACTGAAAATGTGGGAGATTATAGAAAAGGTGTCTGGAACAGTATTTGTCTATAATTTATTATTGGTACTGTATAAGGCGTTCCGATAGGTACGTATATTAAAGAAAATATTCTCATTTACTGTCGAACGTTAATGTTGTTATTATCATTATGATATTTTTGAAGATGTACTCGCCCTATGTCATGCCTGTAATTGTAAAGGTACAGTTTTCATACTACCGTATATGAATACCAGCCCATTACCAAAAATAAACTAACTCTCTGCCTCTTGGTGGGGGACGGGAATAGAAATATTCTAGAATACACGTTCATATAATTAATTCGAAGTATTCATTACCGAGGGAGGGTTGGATCTTTGGATTTCTGTACTTACTGTTTTGAAACATGTCTGGCTAACTACAGTATCTTTTTGAAATGTTCAACACATATGTAAAGTATGCATTTGTGCACACCCTCAACTTGAGAGATTTACAATAACTAATGACTAATTGCGACGTTCTTTGCTTCGAAGTGGTATAAGAACACTTTTAAGGATTCGATGATCTAGGGTGTACATTCATTGGTTTTTGTTAACAATTAGTGCGTATGGTGACTTTGAGCTTGTCTCTTAATCAAAAGTGCTCTGTGCTTTGAAACAGGTGTGTTATGTAGCAAGCAAAATATAATGGGCACTCTATAAGCATTAATTAGTCGTCTTATTATTTCTGAATGGCTGACGGGGTTGTATGATATACAGTGGTTGCTGTTTCGTTACTTATGAACTCACAATGCTAGTCTTTAGAAAATGCACTCTACAATACCAGCGCAAAGTTATAATTTGCAGCTTATGATTTGTCTGACTCAACACATGATAGTCATGTTGACATATCGAACTGCTCGTTGCGGCTGCGGCGCGTGCTTGTTCGAAAGGCAGTTTTTGCAATATACTTTAATTATTTGTTTTATATATATTTTGATATTAATAGGATAGAGAACATTGTTCAGGATGAGTGTGGAGAAGGAAAAAAAGGAATCGGAGACG
>JACMIJ010000587.1:0-17457 GCA_014805365.1 Koerneria luziae
GGATGCATAGCAATAACGCTGACGTGTTTTTGTTACCCAATTTGTCAGTTGGCAAAACAGCTTGCGGTCCCTAGATATATGTTTTAAAGGGGGCCGGAAACCGTCAGTTCACCGAGGAATTTGCTTATGTATATTTCCTGAACACAAAAGTGACGGGTCAGTAAGACAATTGTTATGAACACGTTTTTTTACGAATGAAATTACGGTTTCTGGCCTCCTTTAAAAACCCTGCATCTAAAGAAGGAAAAAAATATGGCGAACCTGTGGTAGCTGTCGATAGAACTGCTCGTTCAGCGGCGATTCTTCGTATCCCAGAACCCGACGTTGCAGCAGTTGATTCAAACACGCAACTGCCGTGTAGTCAAATTCCGGCATCACCTGACACAGAATGGTCAATCAACATGGAGAAGTAGGAAACAGTTCAAGAGACATTCTGTAAAGTAGAATATACTGTAATGTAACAGGAAAATGATCGATTGAATCTCCATGATCAAGAGCTTATAGCCTGCGGGAAGGTGGTATACTGTAATGTATAAGTTATAACTCTATCCAAGATACGTGCATGTGCACACAGCAAAACATAGAACTCTCATTGGCAACACCACAGTCCAACTGCACTATCTGTTTCTACTTTCTTACAATACGCAATTAGCACTCTGTTTTTGAACAAGAACATTTGCCCTAGATTCTATATCATATTCAAACAACGTCTACCTTTCAATTTTTCTTCTTTAACCTTTCAATCTTCGCCAGCTACAAACTACAAACCTTATTCGCGACGATCTTCTCGCTGTTCGCAAGAATCGGCAGATACTCGACGCCGAGGAGGCACACACCGTGTCGATCGTGCACCGACCGACACTTCTTCATTATCAGAATCCATTCCACGAATCTGAAAACATGCAGCAAAACAGTGGCACTTTCTCGCAAACGGTGGTTTCAAAGGTACAATGGGAACAAACACCACACATGGACAATGGCATTCCTGGGAACGTTGGATCACCCCGCATTTGATTACTTGTCTATATAAAGGGAGCCGGGCCGTAACCGAGCGGGCGGTAATCGAGGGAGCCAGCTCCCTCGGTTACCGCCCCGCAGGCTATATGGCCTTGAATCGGGAGAACTTTACTTTACTTTACTATATAAAGCACCCCGAAAATTAAACGCAAGATATCGAGTATCATAAAATGCTTCTGTATAGGCTAAAAATAGGAACGTACCGTGTCCATGCATGGGGAACACCCCCATCTAAACTTTATTTCGCAAGTAATGTAGCCAATGTAAAAAAAAATGTTAGCCACACCCTTCAATTTTTCACTGCTTCTCTCCGTCCTACCCTTTAATTCTACGTTTGAAAGTCAACGAAAAACAACTAACAATAAGTGCAACTGTTGGCAAAGCTCTCTCCAAAAGCAGTATACACGTCCAAAAACGGAACTATTGTGCAACACATCGCGCATTTCCTTTGTTCGATTACGTTGCTCAACACTTTATCCTCCGCAATGCATCACACATTCCATTGCCAACGATCAGTTTCTGTGCTTCATAAGAAAACACTCCAAACATAGAACAGAATGCAAGCACAGAAACGGAGAATATGTACTAAGAATGTGTTTTCTGCCGCAGTAGTACTCCTGTTTTCAGTGAGCTTTCCCGTTACCTTTAACAGTGACTGAGTTGTAAAAAGGTCACTGGAAAGATCACTGGAAACAGATGAACTAACTACTGCGGCCGTCAGCTCTGTAAATCTTACCTGGAGATGTACGTATTTCCGCGCGGTTTCGCACCGGACGTGAACCGCCCGGGGATCTCCAGCGCCTCCGTGGACAACAACGACGGCATATAGATCTCGTCGTACGCGTAGCCCTGAACGACAAGTACAGCTGTTACAATGGGGTACGTGATAGCTCAGTCGGTAGCAAACTAGCTTGTCATTCAGAATATCCCGTGATCAACTCACTCTCCCACCACTTTTGTCAGTACCCGCGTCGACTCGGGATGGCCGACTGAGTTCCCAGGCTAGGGCGTCAGTTTCATAAAAAAAACTGGAAGCACAGACAACCATATGATAAACAGGAATGGTGCAAAGAAAAAGAGTATGAGGTAAACATTTCATAGTAATGCCCGTGTCTTAGATAACTCATTATGTACACGGAAAGAGATACCACTCAACGCAACGCACGAACCGACTATCATATAGTTTCACAAACCCGTGATTTTTCTAGCTGGCAGTCTTACAGATCTACCAGCCTACATATCCCACGATGGTCTCGCTTCGGGAAGAGATTAGCCGGTCAGACGCTAGAGACCGAAACCGACTAATCTCACTTACTAACAATAAGTAACTAATGCAATCTAACATACTATTTACTTACCTTTACACTTATACTAATATAATACGCTTTAATATTTTAATTGTGCTCCCAAAAATATGCAAAACGTACAAACTTGTTGAACTGAGCGAGTGACGGTGTCAGATCCATATTGTCCAAGATATAGTCCAGTGTTTCCCTCGACACCATCGATTGAATAGAACCCTTTCCCCATTCGAGCGAGCTGTTTGCACACATTGTCGCTGAACACAGACCAATACCATCTATACACGCCTGGATTGCATTGGTTCGTTTGTAAAACACGAAATATAATCGGAACTCGCAAGGAATCCAGACTTCTTAAAGAAGGAGTGAACGCACTTTTTTCTTACTATGCCCGAGTCTTATGTTTTCTGTGAAACAAGAATAAAGAGGGCATAGTTACATGCTATTTTTTGACGATTTTCTGTCTTTCAAGCCTCACAAAACACTCAATTGACATTTATGACACTAAACAAGCTATCGAAGTGTTAACCACACCTTGACCAAGCTATGGTTAACGGGGACATAGTACTTTAAAAAGTGAGTTTAGCCCTTCTTTAAGCTTTGTACATCGCCATTGTAACAAATTACATTACATTGTTCAAAGCCGACATAAACACAGGATGCAAAAAGGAACAATTACAAATAACCATAGAACCCATAGACCGAAATCGACTAATCTCACTCACTAACAATACGCGGCTATACTACGTAACACTGTCTTCTCTTTATTAACTTTACTACTTATAATCTATACACTTTATTATTTTAACAGACAAACCTTTCTCGGGTGCAAATTGCCTCGGGCACAATCCCATATGTGCGAGATTTCGATCAATGTTTTCATTGCATCGATGTTTCGGACAATTGTTGAAGAGAACATCATTGGTGCCGTTCATTATCCGAAGAACGCGTTTCAACTCGTCGTCGGTGCGAAGCAGCACATCGTGGTTCTGAGAAAACGAACGTTTCATTTTGCATCGGCAGAAGGCCGGAAACCGTCAGTTATACATACATACATACTTTATTCGGCATGAATAATACTTCATGTGAAGGCATTGCACTAATACACATGAGACTAATATACTATGTGGAGATTATCTTATAGAACTGTTTGGGACAAGAATGGAACTGTGGAGAGAATTAAGACACTGGGTAAATGACGAGACATCAATATTGTGATCATCGAAAACATGGGAGACGTTTACCGATGAACTTGCCTAAGTGTATTCCCTGAACACAAAAGTGACAGGTCAATAAAACGCCTGTTATGAACACATGTTTTTTTTAAATGACGGTTTCCTGCCTCCATTAACATAGATCGACATGTCACGTTCCTACATGTCGAAAGCCGTTTTGTTTGACCTCTGATGTAAAACGCTGCCCATTCCTACAGTATCTAAGTTATTGTTAAGCATTACCCCGAAAGAAGTGTAGATACACACGATTACCTGCATGAACACCGCGTAGTTCCACGGTCGAGATCGAGTCATGTTGAGGCAGTGGAAGTAGGCGTCATTCTAAGCAGGCAAGTATTCATTCTTACAGTAACCACTGTAGAGTCTAGTCTCGAAGACCCGGCAAGGCAACGCCCCCCTAGCTAATCATAAACTTGAGATAACTTCGGTAGAATGATTGGCTAGACGTGTAGCCTAACCAATCAGGATGAGGAGGCGTGGCCTTATCGACGCTTCTAGATTAGCCTAATCGTAAGTGCGAAACAATTCGGGGTCCCCAGCCCAATGTTTCACGCAACCAAGGCGATGCTAACAATAAGTGATGGTAATGTGGCACGAACAGCAACAAAACCAGAAACTTCATACTCGACGAACATTGTAGCGTAGTGATCAAGTGATGCAAACCACATGATATGACTTCCGTCAGTCCCCAATACCTCATTTGCATAAACATAGCAAACGCAACACTCTCTAAGACAAATACGTGTGGAAATTTGAGACAAGTTCCACCGCCACAACATAATGTGCAAACCTGGTAGTGTCCGCTGGAATCCACATTGTACCGACGATAAGACACGATCACATTCGGAATGCACTTGGAGACGCATCGCAGTTTGTTGTAGAAATCAACCGGAGACTGAAAAAAACAATACATATCTTTGGAGTAAAACCAAAGCAACATTAGCTTGATTAGGCTCACGAAAATTCAAAATAAACTGTTCCAATAACTAACTTCAAATACATGTTTTCGGCCATAGTTAACAGGAATATTTGAGTACTACTGTGTACGTTTAACAACGAATAACTGTGTAATCACAGAAATTTTGTAACTGCTAACTTATCGAACAAATTCGTGAGCCCTATACAATTGTGGGGGAGAGTACAAGCCTACAAAATAAAACGCAAGTGGCAATAGAAGTTATGTTATGACATCGTTCAAAATGTTCATTGTTAGACATGAATTTTAAAAAAAGCCGTACCTTGCTATCGACATGGAAGCAATATGTGTTCTCTTCTGCATACGATAATGCTAATTGCTCTTCCAAGAACTCGTAGTCCTGAAAGGAAGAGAATGTATCTCATTGTCAGCGTTCATTTATTAGCATCCATCTTTTAAACACACTGCATCCTCTACTTCACTAGACATTATAGCGCAAAAGCTATAGGAATATTGGTCTTTAAAATAGACAGTTGCGCATACAGAACAGTCGACAATGTCACTCGCAACATGACTATACGGGTTTGGCCAAATTACTATATGTCGCCGTAGTGGTGCACACTAAGCGGGTACTGTAGTTTGCTTGTCCGCGCTTGAGTGCACAAATTGCGCGCAATTTCTCCCTGTGTATTAGGACAAGGCATATTTTGAAGACTTGCCCCCTCTCCTCTCGTTTTGCTGCTCCACACTCTCTCATGATAGAGAAATTTCTCTAACCATAAGAGAGTGTGGAGAAGACATGACAAAAGTTATCAAACTCATTCTATCCTGAGCATTTTGTTCCCATCCCTCTTAAGTCGAATCACCGTACCCTATAGACGTTTTTGAGGAACAGTACGGGATATCCTCTGTCCGGATTCAGTCCCGTGACGATTCTTGCCCGAATATCCGAGCACTTCATGCTCAAGTTTGGATTCTCAACCAACTTCAGCCGATTATGGGAGATCAGGCGGGCATACGACGAGTCGTTGTTCTGAAATTCAAATCGCCTTAAGACGAGAAAAGAATTAGACGGTTGAATGGATGGCTCAGTTGGTTGCAAGCTAACTTTTCATTTAGAGGGTTCCGAGATCGACCCCCCTTCCTACGACATTAATAAATGGTTAATGATCGGGTAATCAGGTAACGGCGGCACCAGAGCCACCATGTTTCCTGGTACATTGGGTTTTGGGTTCTCAAGATATGGCATCAGTCCGATGAAGACTGTGGGCATCGACCCCGTTCAATAAACGGAAATGTTGCAAAGCCAAAAGTGTCTTGAACGATAATAATAAAGACGGGCATACCAATAACCGCTGGCAGTTCACATGCGCCACTTCGGGTCGGATGGAAATAGGCACTGGACGGCGAAAGACTAGAAAATAAGTTTTTTTAATACGCACCCCGTTACTGGCATCTTATTGTTAGAAGGGTCACTCCGTTTCCGAAATCATACATCGATAACAGTGTTGTTGATAACGCCCGAGCACCCCATTCTGGGACGCCGTAACATTGCCTATAGCACATTTGGGTTCCCCGTTAAAGAACCTAAAAGTACTACAGACACACTGTTTCTGGCATCTAAAATTAGAGGGTTACCCGTTTTTCAGACATAGAAACGTGAAATTTCGATGTATGTCCGAAAAACGGAAATGGAGCACGTCGATATATGAGTTGCGTCTACGAAAATGTGCGTTGGAAGTAACTTACACAGCATCTGAATCTGCTGATAGTCGAAAAAGTAGAGTGCGGTGAAGAGGGCGGTGAACAGGAGCACGCCGCGGCCGACCTCACGCAACCGCCGCCGTCGAAGCAGATCGGACGACATCCTCAGGAAGATGTTACCCTAAACATCCCGCATTAAACCACGTATAAAAACATTATAATTAAGAAGGAGCAGCGCCTTCATGCAGGTGAAACAAGCAGAAGCAAAAGACTATTGAGAGTTCCACAACATTTTGAGACTGGTTCACCTAGACCGCTGATTCAAAATTTGCATATTTCTTTGTGCATTCCTCAAACTCATTTGTGAAATGAACAAATAAAATGAAGCAAAAACATTAAAACCACAAAGGTGAATAAATGAAAGCGAAACGTTTCAAGCGACTTGTACATTGCACCAAACACCTAGCGCACACTGCACCAGTACATATTGATTTTGTACATACACGCCACTACACTATCGCCTTGTTTTATTTCATCCTGCTTTATTGGTCTCAATTATACCTCTCGATTCTTGATTTCCGGTTTGATTTTCTTCATTTCTCCTTGTGAAGTCTTAATGTGCCCTGCGTAAACTGCTGCACTGAAAATATTATAAATCACCTTTTTATTGGGTGGCCCATTTTTACAGGAATAACTCATTGTTCTTTCCCTTGTTTTGTGTTCTGATACAGAGGTAAGCTACAGCGTCGGCCATGAAACGTTGCGATCGGTATGGTTCTTCTCCTTGTTAGCGCGATTGCAGATCCTTTTACATAAACGTGTGCAATAGATGCTGGAACATTCCAACGAATTCAAAAAAACACTGTGTATGTACGCACTATAGCAGCATGGACACTTTCTGTTTCATGTGGTGCTGGTTGCCTTTGCAGAATTGAGCGTAATTGTAGCGCGTCACTATAGCCCTCCCCCCTCCCCACTATAATATAATGCTTATTGTTAGCGGTCACTCATTGTCAGATAACAACAACAAAAGTGATAATCGCGTCCACTCACTACTTCGGAACCAACAAGAAATGAGTTTCAACTGTCTTGCTGACATATATTGCACAACGAAGAATCAAGCTGATTTTCAATCACTTACAATTAGTTGAAACCCAATTGGCATTTACGTTGGTTCACAACTGCTTGACAGCGTCACAAATGATTTGCAAACGTTCTTTTATTGCACTGTTGGAAAACAATTGGGTTACTTTTGTCTGATTGTGAGCATTTGCTAGCTGTCGTCGTTCTCATTGCGACGACTTTCTTTCGACATGAACGGAACGTTTTCTCTGGATCACAATCATCAACGACACTTCATTCGTGTCGTTATTCTTTTGCTTTGTCTGGTTCAAGGTATAATTATTCTACAAAATGGGGGATTTATACAACCTTTCTTGCACTATTTATAAAATACTTCCTTTTTTGGGTAGGACACAGCCTTTTCTTACGGTCCCAATTCCTTCCTCCTCTCTTCTGTTCCCACCCCTGTACCGCTGTTCTTTCTAACGAACATACCGCTCTTGGATGTGTTTCTTGTGAGAATAGCATGCTCATCTTGTTCGCTATGACACGACTAATTAAATACAAGCTGCGTTGCTTTTGCTGCGTAAACGAACTCACGTGTTCTTACAATTAGGACCAAATGGACTCGTCTTGCTCATAATGTTTAATCAGCAAAATTTGTAAAATTTGCATATTCCTTTGTTCTATGACCAAGATCTTTGTACTTGTCGTGGTACTGTGGACCGGTGGAGGCAACCGAATATGCAAATTTAGGAGCATCAAAAGCCACAATTTCCTTACATTTCAATGTGATTCAGTCGATGCTCTGGATCTGCTACGGGATCCATCCTACGAGCCGCTCAACTATCCGCGGATCAAGCTGCCCACACGGCACAGCCGGGCCGGCGAGTACCGTCGACCGATACGATTCTTCTTCTCCGCTTTCAACAGGTTTATGGGGTTTACACTTCCACTGAGGACCTCCCGCACTGACTGTCAACCTAGCCCATGTCAGAACCGACCAATCAGAGTTGAATGCCACGCCCCCCGCCCCTTTAGTGGAATTAGAGCCGGTTATGATTTATCCGTTGCCAAAACATTGAAAACATGGAGTCTACTACCACTGAGTTGGCAGGGGCGTGGCCTCCCGCTCTCACTGGACGCCGTGATCTTGGCATACTCAAATTGCCTATTGCAGGAACTTTTCCCTAAACCTACAACCAGCCGATCGCAACAGTGGTCTGTTTCCCCCTGATGTGAACATCGAAGTGAACGATCAACCCGAAAATGTGGATCCATACAAAGACTTGTATGAGGGAACCGTCGAAGGTATGCATAGGTTTTCGGAACTTGTACATTTCTGGACACATGCTCAAGTACTTATATTCTAGCGGGGTGGGTGAGATGCCAGGATTACCTTCAGTCACATCAAGACTGAAGGCAGGGACACCGTATATCCCACTTCTTCTTCCTTTCAACGACCCGGTGCGAGGAAGAAGAAGATGAAGTGCGGGTGTTTGTGTACCGCCACCTGGTCTTATTATATCCAGGGAGGGTGGAGGGGGCTAGGCACCCAGCACGACCTAATCATATTCTCAGCCTTAAAGAAGGGTTATAGGCACTTTTTGACACCTAGATTTTTGAATCGCATTGCTTTGTACCTACCGTGGTTGGAACTCCTGTGGACTATTTAGTGTTTTGAATGCCGATTGGGTGTTTATGACGGTTAGAAGGGTCAAAATATGGCACAATAATAGAAAAATAACACATGTCTTGGATCTAGTGTGTTTCAGACTAAAGTGAAGACTATATGAGACCGAAACGAGACCGAAAAAAAGTGCCTATGCTACTTCTTTAAGACTATAATATCACACAATCAAACGCTTACAGTATTTCCTGAACGTGTGAAATTTACATATCTAACTTCTACTTCAGGATATCCGGACTCACGAGTGTTCGGCACAATCGTGGACAACTTGTTCGACGGCACGATCCGAATGGGAAACGGCGTCGTGTACACCGTCGAGAAGGTTCGGCGGGAAGATGGCTGGAATAACGGGTTTTAGTTCCACTGGGAGGGAAGAGGTCGTCCTGGCTTGGCTAGTCAACCAACCTCCTGACAAGGGAGGGGTGGGCAGACCAATCAGGGTGGGAGGACACGCCCCCTGCCTTCCGCTTTTCCCAGTGTGAATTGACCCCAAATGAATGACATTGGAAGGATTTACTTATTGAAAGGTACCCTCATGTTGAGACAGTGGGATTTCCTCCTAAATTTTGCATGTTCCTTGGTTTTCTTTAAAAATATTTGTCATTATGAGGTACTGTAAACTGGCGGAAGCAACATGTTATGAAAACCCAATACCCTAATTCCAATACTATTGGGATTGTTTTATTATGACGTTACGCAGCTATGGCTTAGGCTTTATCTTTCAGGTAGAAAACTACTTGTCAACGGGAAGGCTACCTGCCTATCCACACTCGATCATCCACTCTAACGAACCAATGTATTGGAGGAAGAAACGGTATGGGCGGGGGGGGGGGGGGGGTAATTATTGGGAACTACTAAATATTGATAGCGCCAAAAAGTGATGGGTCCCTTCAGGACATACCTCACAATTAGACCTGACAATGCAAAGCTGAGACAAGCGCTCATTGCCAGATCGTTGTGTTCGATGCCATCAGAAAACGCATTTGCATGTTCAGATCGCCAGATAACGTCGTCGGAAATTGCGGATGGTCACCTGAAATGATGGAGTCACATCCTGTCTACGAACCAGAGTAAGTCTGCTAGCAGTAGTAAACTTGTAGTCACTGTAAAAGGTCACCGGAAAGATAGGGTCTTCTTCCATTTAGGGTCAGGGGCGTGACCCCTGACTGGTCAGCCCACCTCAGTCTGACCAATCAGTGCGGGCAACCACGCCCCCAGCCCCAAATGAAAGAAAACCCGAAAGATCACATTAAAGAGAGGCGTCTACTACCGAAAAGCATGCCAATTGAAAATCAGTAACATCAATTGCGATTTCAATAAGCTTTAAATTAACAATATGCACATAAATTGAGGTGTTTCCTGAATACTGAAGGTTCCAGCAATAGTGAGTGAGTGCAATTGCAGCCCGGAGCTCGAACGACCCCGACCTCAGCGAAATCTTAAGAATACGGATGCCAAGGGTCGCTCGCTGTATCGAACATGCTCAATGGGCATCCATGTCGACCAAACATTCTATCGAGCCATATTCAAGTCCGATGGAAAACGAAACATTCAATTGTATGCCTTTTCTGGAATTATTGCATGAGTTACGCACAACGCGACGCATGCCAATGCGTCGCGTGCTTTGGGTAGTTCATTTTGTGCTAAATAATACATAACTAGTCGAACAATACCGTACCAAGGAAAGTTAATGCTTATGTAAACAAGAACAAGTCTTACAATTAGTGAGATTCAGACTAGTACTGTGGGTGTGCGCAACTCATGTAATATTTGCGCTTTTCTTCTTATTTATCTGAAGATTATTTGATGATGAGAGCAATATGTAACAATAAGAGACATGGAATAGATGGGATCTGACATGTATAACAATAAGATAAATGGAAAAGTGCAAGAATACCAAAAATTGCTATTTCCGATTTCCTCGTTTCCGCTTTGTGAAATTTCACACATCATTTACTTTTGAAGCTGTTTTTCAAATGCTTAGGTACAAACTAGTGCACACAGATAGTCGTATTTTATTAATTACTGTCAGCTGACTGTTATGATTTTTTTCCAGGACCAGAAATTATATCTTGTCTCATGTCGCAAAGGCACTTGACACGGTCAACAATATCTACAGCAAAACAAACTTTGATGGAATAAAGGGCATTAAGTTCGAAATCAAGTCACTAAAGGTACGCGTTTTGGTACACTATTATCACGAGTACAGTAAGCATGAGTCACGAAGTGCATCGTGCTTACTGTATTGTATTAGTCACATACATTGCAAGAACACAAAAATCACTTTATAAAGAGGCATTCAATGAGCCTGGCTGTTATAATTATGGTTTAAGTTGCAATGAACAATGCTCACAATGAGATGCAAGTTCAACGTAGTTTGTTTTCTTTCTTCAGCGCCGCACAATATAAGAACCGCCTGGATAAGAACCCTAGAATAATGCTCGCTAATTTGATTGTCCTTTGTCCGAGAGTTCTTATCTAGGCGGTTCTTATCCAGTCATTTTTGGCTGCGCTGTTTGAGCTCTTTCTTCATTCATGAGTGGAAAGTGTCAATGTTTCAATCAGATCTACAATGATACGAACTGCAAGAATGGCGAACCAGTTGGAGGAACGAAGAACAAATTGTGCAATGAGCGCTTGGACACCGGGACCGCGTTGGCGCGCTTTTCCTTGGTACGCTCACAATCAGAAAAATAAGCCTCGGATAACCTTCAATTGTGCTTGAGTGTATGAAGCACTAGGTTTTTAGTGCTAATTGTAAGTACTGGTGGAATATTTGGCTCCGTTGCATACAAATGTCCGATTGTAGCTATATAGTCAATTTAATAAGCTTATTCAAATTTTTCGCTATTTATATCGGGTTCACAAACTCGGGAAATGGCAGAGTTACGGCAAATTTGAATACCTTAGCAAATATAGGCATTTGCTGGGAAAACTAACAATAAGATTTATTCGTCAGATATTTGCACAGAACGGAGTCAAGTATGCCAGTATGATCCTATTAAGAAGAATCCCCTTCGTGGCCACATGATTAAAAGCATGCCGCATTAGCAGAATCTTATCCGTTTACTTAAGGAGGACTACAACGAATTCTGCCTTGTCTACGCTATAACATATCGTGACTTCGAACAGAACAGATTGGGCCTCGCGCATGTCGGAGTTGATGGAATAAAAGGTACGTCTCGCACAGAATGCTCCTTTTTACAGTACCTAATTTGTGTGTAGGCTGGCAAAGGTTTTAATCTCTGTAGTAAAGACATATGCGTATTTGGAGTGGACTCCATTTGTGCAATATTGCATTTGCGCCATCCGCTCTACAAGCTCCGCTATGGTTTCTACAAGGCTGAAATTTCTGGTGCATTCTGGTAGCCATCGCTTCTGGAAGGTGCGATTTAAAAAATTCAAAAAAATTGGTTTCAGTGGAGATAACGACAGTTGGCACTAATGGGAATGGGGTCCACCCTCGTATTTGAGATGAGCCACTGGAAAGGCCACTCATCCCTCATAGCACTAGCCCACAATCAACAACATGTGGCATTGCATACATAGGAAAAGACATATTGAGGGGAAAGATATCTGTACATCCCAGTTGGATTGGAACATACCACAATTTCACGAATAAAGGCGTCCTCTCCGGTGTTTCTAAAAAGGGAAAATGCCGACTGCAAGAACCATCTGACATCTACGTTACAGCTGGGCTGGAATAACCATCTGTCCTGATACATGATTTCCGACCCCTCTTACTCAAAGAAAAATAAGCCTCAAATTTTGGGTGTTTACAACACTCGTTTCTTCAATAGGATTACGAAATACTTGTCACTTAAAAAAATGAGTGTTTTAAACACTCTAGCCCTATCCAGGCTTATTCTTCTTGGACACATTTCAGCTACGCGTGGTGGTGTTTGCGATGTCTACAGCATCGATGGCAATGACGGTCAGAAGCGGTCGCTGAACACAGGTGAGCGGATCATCACCTTTTCGGAGGCGGAGTTATGTTTTTTAAGCTCTGCTCTGTCTTCCACTTACACACATTGTTTTGTGTTCATCGGTCTACCGTACATTATTTGCATAGAAACACAAAACACTCCGAGAAATGAACAAAAGACTACGCGAATCTTACAATTAGATCGTTGGTCTCTGAACAGCTTTAAAACGCTGTGTTCTTGGCAGCGTTGACCATGCTAAAGGGGACCGGAAACCGTGAACCCTCGGAGACAAAGATAACCCTTACATAGTTGCCCCCTCACAGAAGTTGCGGGCCGCTTATACGTGTAATTCTGCTAACACAAAGCAACGATTTCTAGCCTCATACGATCCATAGGCTATAAGCACATGAGCAAGTCATCGGTTATTTATGGTGTCAGGTATCGTGACGATGGTGAATGCGGGTGCGCGACAAACGCTGCGCATTTTCTCGCTGACGCTTGCGCACGAAATTGGCCATAATTTCGGTGCACCGCACGACAATGCGGATGGTGTGACGTGCAAAACGGAGCATCACGGCAAGGTGAGCCCATTCGAACACTGCCTTTCCGTAAAGAAACGGAAACATTGCATCAGTTGCGCACAACGCGACGCGTGCCCATGCGTTGCGTGCTTGGGGTACTCCATTTTGTGCTAAATAATGCATAACTAGTTAGTACTAACGATACCCTACCAAGGAAAGCGAATGCGTATGTAAACAGGAGCAGGTCTTACAATTAGTGAGATTCAGACTAGCGCTGTCGTGCAATAGTTCCAAAAGAACAACGGTCATTTCCCGCAATGCATTGTCCGTGTGCAGCCGAGTGTTTCTATTGCCTTAGGCAATTGACCTGTCGTTCCCTTCTTTCAGTGAAATTCATTGCTAGCGTGAAAAACTCCTGATCAGAATAGACAAAAACAGCGTAATGTAACATAACGAACATGTAAAGAATAAACATTATAACACAAATAAACAGTATGTATGTATTATATTAGTAGTCAGCATAATATCCAAAATCAAAACTTTTACAAGTGAATACTTTGCTGCATAAAAGAGAAACAACGGTAACAGTAAAACGAAGCGAAACAGCACGGGTATTTATGTGGACGAGGATAAACACATTCAGCAGCCACACATTTTTGTGTTGCAACTTGCAACACAGAAAAGTCCGATGTAATTTGTTTATCTTGTTTGTTTACGCTTTGACTGGCACGGTGTCGCTGCACAATTGTTAGTTATGTTTTTGAGGGGGTTCTAGACATTAAGTGTCTAAAAGCCTTAATTCTAGGGTTGGTATGTAAAAGCCTCAAATTGAATGATGATTATTCGAGGTTTTTTTTCTGTGTAAGTGCTGGTTTTGCATTTTGCAAACGCATAAATACCTTATCCAATTGTAGGCTACGCATAATGTAAGGCAAGAGTGGCAATGTGAATAGCGTTACTTGATGCAATGAAAATCTGGTGATCGCTGTCATTTCTAACTAGCAATACCAGACTAAGAGGGTGAGAAATGACCATAAGTTACTAAAAACGGAAGAGGTCGACGACTGGAAAACCATTCGACATCTACATCCCAGCTGTTCTGAAAGAACCATCTGTCCTGGTACTTGATGTCCGGCTCCTATTAATTAAAATATTAAAGTGAAGTTTATTATATAAATGTTAAAGTAAGTAAAGAAAATATAGTATGTTAGATAGTTTCAGCTTCTTATTACTTATTACTATTACTCACAATCAGAGAAAACAAAAGTAAGCCTCGAATATTGATGGTTTTGTTCAGTGTATAAACCCTCACATTTTTTTTAACTGAACGTATTTTATAGTCAGCATCAACAATATGGGAGAAAATTAGTGTCATAAACCCTTTCAGGCTTATTTGAGGGTTATTTTTCTCTGAGAACCCTCAAATAAGCCTGAACTGTGTTTGGAACCCTGATTTTCCCCTTGCTACATATGCCAACAATAAGCAACAACCAGGTTTATAAATGAGTGTTTATGACGCAGTTTCTGGATGAACGAGCCTGGTCACTAATTGTAAGAACTCAACTTTTTGGTATAAATTGATTCATGTAGGAGTTATCTTCAAACGGTTTTTTTGTTTTACATTTTTAACTTCTTGACTAGAACCCATGCCAATTCTTGGTTCTCATTTTTGTCTGTTACGTTTACGCAGACCCGGTTCTTACAGATGCTGTGTCTTGCCTTGAGACATTGCAACAAATCCGTTTTTTGTTAGCAGGGTGAAATAAATCGGTTTCGGTCTCTTCCATCTGACCGGCTGGCAGGGGTCAGAATGTTTTTCATCATCCACCCGGACGAATGAGTGTGGTAGGAAGAGTATTTCGTCCAAATGTTGCAATCTCATTTCTTGTCTTTGGAAATGCGGGCGCCGCCCAATATGAGAACCGCCTGAATAAGAACCCTATAACAATGGTCGCAAATGTGGTTATTCTTTCTCTGAGGGTTCTTATTCAGGCGGTTCTTATTCTTGGCGCGCGCCGAAATGCAGTTCAGCAGTTCATTTTCAGGGCTCCTACATAATGCACGCAAGTGCAAATGGCAACGAAGAGCCAAATAATAACCGATTTTCCGATTGTTCTATTCAGAAGATGTCGGCCGTCCTAAATGTCAGTTTAATACACAATCATAGCCTCTAGTTATGCTAACAACAGCCATGGTTTCATTGACTAACAAATCATATATTGGCTAGTAAGCAACGGCCAAGACCTTTTCCCAGTAAGATAGTATTAAAGTGCTGACAATGAGAATCCTGGAAGAATAAACACAACATTTTACTTCCAGCTGATCTACAGTACCTAATTTTTATGCAACAACAAAGGCTTGACTTTCCATAACAAAAAGCCTCAGTAATGTTAGAGTATCTAAAACACTCGTTTTTTCAATGTTAAGTATTTCGTAGTCTTTTGAGAAAATGAGTCTTACAAACACTCTAAGAGTAAGGAATGTTTAAAACACTCGAAAATAAAGGAGGCTTATTTTTTCCTAAAGAATTGTTATCATCATAAATCTCATTGTGACTGCATATGTTTAGCATCTTCTGAATCTTAAACCGAACATGACGAAGAAGACGAATCCGAGGAACTGCTTTGAAGGTTCTCTGTGCACACATGCTGCTCAAAGAAAAATAAGCCTCAGTAGTGTTTGAGTATTTAAAACACTCATTTTCTTCGTGTTGAGTATTTCGTAATCCCATTGAGAAAGTGGGTGTTATACTCAAGCACAAAAGAGTGCCTAAACCGCAAAAAAATGAGGCATTTTTTCTGTGAGTGTGGGTTCGTATATCAACATTGTCAAGAACGTGAAACGCACTTTTTTTTACAATTACAACTTATACACAAGTTGTACAATACAAGTGAAAACAATGATTATCTTTAAGAATAGTCGGACCACCGAAAAAACAAACAAACAAATTGGTCTCGAAGGTGGTCTTTTCGAACAGCCGCAGTAGTAAACAGCCTTTGTTGCGAGCAGTCAGCATTACAGTGACAGAGTGAAAGATCACTGGACAGCTCATTGGAACCAGATGGCATCGGACATGTTCCTCACTTATGACATGATGTCGAAACTTATGTACTGGAAACACTATTTTTTATATTATACACGCATTTGTACATTTGTTTATCGCATATTCGACGTCTTCAAACTAGTGTCTTCCAAAGGCGTGATACGGGCGAATTGGGAAACTTTCTTATCTTACTTATCTTTATGTTGCACCCGTTTAACTATCGTTTGTACACACAATATGAAGTCTACATTTTCATAGGAACATTTCACAGGGTGTGGAAATAACTGTGCTTTGTCACAGTGCAGATGTTAAATGGATGAGAACCAGATGGTTTTGCTACCCGGCGCAGTAGTGCTGTCATTGGCAGAACAGCTACATATGAACGGCTACTCAGGGAACAATAGAGCTAAAATAACTCTCAATGATGCTTGAGTGTCTGAAACACTCACTTCCTTCAGTATTAAGTATTTCGAAATCCTGTTGAAAAAAGTGAGTGTTATAAACACTCAAGCACTACGGAGTGTTAAGAGCACAAACAAATTGAGGCTTATTTTTCTCTGAGTAATACAATCTTTGGCAGAAGAAATAAACTAGTATGGTTATACCGTTGAAGTTATGTCAATCGCAATGATGTTCTTGCAGAGAAGTTGACACCGTTTTGTGGTAACCAGCGGAGGGAAGGAACCGAGGTCTGCGACTGCGGAATGACCGAGGCGGAGTGCAACGACATCGGTGACGTGTGTTGCAACTCGAAAGGACAAAACAATCCGTGCCAGCTCAAGGTTATACACTTCCTTAAGAAACCGTGCTCACAAAGAAATATGTCTCAAAATGTCCACTTTTTCCCCGTGTTAGCATCCTGGACATTATTGTCCTGTTTAATCAGAGCCACTCGGTGGACAAAACAGGACATAATTGTTCTGTTAAGCTGGACATATATGTCCTGTTCAGCGCATAATACTCAGGTAACGAATATACGCAGCCAAGCTCGGCGTCATTTCGTCATTCGTGATTCGGTTCACCATTTTATTGCGTTTAATAT
>JACMIJ010000588.1:0-17442 GCA_014805365.1 Koerneria luziae
ACGTGGTGCTCAAAGGGGAAGCAGAACTCAGAACAAGGAATATCATGAGAACCGTTGCAGAAGCCCAAGAGTCCGGCATCCCAACCAAGAGCGTCATCCCGCTGACGGTGGAGGAATCGGTCGAACTTCGGTTTTGGCGAGAACACTCGTACGCAAAGGCATCACTTCCGCTTGGACCGGACCGAGCTGTACAAGGTATCATATCGTCGGACGCTTCTAAAGACGGAATAGGGGCGGTCCTGGAGGGAGTAGCAGAACCCCACCCGAAGTGTTACAGAAGCCTCTCGCAAGTTGAACAGGCTGCCTCAAGTACCCACCGCGAATTGCTAGCAGTTAAATACGCCCTTCTTTCATTCTCATCCTTTATCCAAGGTCTGTGCGTAAAAATGAGAATAGACAACCTGGGTGCAGTGAGAATACTATCCAAGGGCTCGTTCAAGCCTGATCTGCAAGCCTTAGCACTGGACATTAGCCGAGGGTATCCAAGTACATAGAGTACACGAATGGGTCCCTAGAGAGGACAACACAGAAGCGGACAGTATAAGCAGACAGTGGAGTTCAGACGAGTGGGGAATTGCTCCGTTTTGGTTCAGGTTCGTCTGCAAGTCCTTCGGAGAGTGCTCCAGAGATCTGTTCGCGGCAGACGACAACAGAAAGTGCGAATTCTTCCTCACGCGGAACTGGTCACCAGGGGCCTCCGGATGCGACGCCTTCTCTCACGACGAGCCTTGGAGATCAGGCCACCTTTGGTTGGTTCCCCCGGTTTGCCTTATTCCTCACACCATTAACAACATCATCAGGCTGGGTAGTTCGGGTGTGCTCGGAGTTCCTTACTGGCCATCACACAGATTTTATGCACTCCTAGTAGACGAACAGGGCGCTTGGAGGCCTTTTATCGAGGAAGTGATTGAGATACCGGTCGGAAAGTACCTGTTTGACCCCCCATCTCCGGGACTCGGACCCTTTTCATCCAACTTTAACTCTTTCCCTTTTCTTTTCCTTCGGTTTTAATTCCCTCCGGGTTTTTCTTCCCTCTCATAAACCCTTTGTCCCAAGATTGTGTTGCCGGTGCGGCGCTACGGTAGTAGGTACCGGCTCCTATTCCATAAATAGGAGTTATCGGGGAGGTACGAGGGAAGTGTCGTAGACACTGAAACGAGGGCCGACACGATAAATGCGTTTACCAATGACGTGATTTAAAAAATCTGTTTGCAATTTGTTAGAGTTTAAATTTAGTGAATCACCTAAAAAAATTTGAATATTGTATAATATGTAATGATGATTGATATTGGAAATATGTAGGAATATATGTATTTAGCCAACGTTTTTTTTATTTATTTCGAAAAGTAAGGTGAATATTATCAACATCAAATTCTTGCTCAAAACCGTACAACTGTGATTACTATAAGCCACCAATCAAGTCACCTCACGGCATGTGAAACTCACGCTAGCCTACATCTTTACAAATATTGCGTAAGACCTTGACAGTGTGGTCGGTCACGCATCTCATTCCTTATAGTCAAAGGCATTACGTAGGAACCACTAGCGTCAGTACCTTCACATTATTCGTGCAAGGCGACATTAGGCAAGCTTAAATCACAGGTTGTACAAAATATACTTTTCGGAAATTTAAACAAGCTCTATTCACCACTCTTTGTTTTTCTCTCTTCACATCCTTCTTTTCCTCCAAGCTATTGCCGTTAGCAAATCATCAGCTAGAAAAACATGTTAGGAACTTATATAATGTCTTCACTATATAACCATAGCCAAAATTTTAGTAACCTTTTATTGTCGAGCCTACTCAGTCCATTTTGTTTTCAAAAACAGACACCCTTCCCGGGAATGGCTAATCCTGCTGTCGGGACGCCAGCTCTTGAGGGCCGGGGATGTCATGTATACGTTTATACGTAACATAACGTATCAGGACTGAGCAGGAGGAAAGGGGATCACTCTTATGAAATCAGATATTTAAGGAGGTAGGGATGACCCAGGTTCAGTCTGTTGGAAGAGGGTTCCCCTTCTCTCAATGGCTCTCCCGGTTATTGTATATGCCTGATGAGCCCAGGCCTTTCCGTTTATTATTGTTATTATGTTTTATTTTAACTACTAGTGTTCTTAATGTTCTTACATTTCCTCTTTTGTATTATCTTACCTGCCACGGTCAAACATACTAACTTGGTCAGGTCTCCCATTCTGATGTCCTGCTCATATAACAATATGAAGCGGGATAGCGAACAACACGAAAATGCGACATTGTTTGATGTCGACAGTTCTGTGAGGTTCACTAAAACTTGTATAACAATAAGAGCCTGACCAAGCTCATTGGTAGTGTTTGTCCGTAGGTATTATGTTTCAATATATAATAATCATATTATTATATAACCATTGTGAATTTAAATGTCAGTTACTCATAAATATAAGATAATACAAAATCATATTGTTCCCACAAAGTGTGTCAGGGACGCAAGATGAATTATAATCCTGCGGAGATTATTACCTTTTGCGGCGAGGGTTGGCCTAGTCGGTTGCGTGCCGGACTACTAATCGGAGGGTCATAAGTTCGATCCCCCTTGCCGCCACCCGTACCCAGGGGGTTAAGAAATGACGGTAGTGGTGAGCACAGGGTAACCACGACTTCAATCTTCCCCAGTGTCCACGCAACACTGTCGGTAGTGTAGCCGAGTCAATTCAGGGGCGGTCCACTGGGTACCCAGGCTAGGGCTTGTCCTATCTAGACGGGAAGCACCGACCCTGCGAAAGCGGGAATGGTGTAAGGAAGAAGAAGAAGGAGATTATTACCTTTTGCCGCTACAGCTAAAACCAATTCTTGTGCTTCCTATAACCAAAACGTCGTAGGAAATCTCACGCATAAAGTTGTATTTTTGGAAGCATTGCACATGCAAGTGAGGACGCTTGCTCTCGCGAAGTGTATGATGTTATGTGTAAGATGTTCCACCAGTATAGATTTGCATATATGAGTGAGACCGTCTTCGTTATCTTAACATCTAGAGGTCACCTTTCCCCATTTTGGTGCACTTTTTTGCTGTCTCGCCATCCTTGCGGAAGGTGAGCTATCCAGCTCTCAAGCATAAATGTCATCTATATGCGAGGTGTTCCACACAACATTGAGTGTCAAGGGTGATGGCAACCCTTACGCATAAAGTGGAGGTCCCGGGTTTCAAGATTTATTTCTCGCCGAGATCACTCACACTTCCTGGATAGATAGATTAGTGTTAACAACATCGGATTTCTTTAGCATGGTAGTCACTTGTGCCAACATTTCGTGGGTGGACCTTGCGCATTGGAAGCAAGGCAGACATGGGGATGAGTGCTTAGGCGCGTATTCCAACAACAGAGATCATACAACGCACAGCTGGTGCACTCACTGATGCTAACATATGCACGATCATTAGATACTGTGGATCATTTTGATTTTAGATCTTTCTATCAATATGTGCCACGATTCACAAATCATACAAACATTCATAATTTAGACGAGTATTCAGTTCACGATAGAATAACAATCGTTTTTATGGTTGACGGGATTTATCAACTTCCTCTAAATTATCAAATATAAGCATGTGTTTGGCAATAGTTCATTTAACAAGCAGCGGCAGAATCTTGTGTTGTCTAACCACCGCATGGGTCATGCAAGGGATTTCCCAGGACCGACTCAACCGCTGGTGTCTATGACAATAAGCCTGGGCTCTGATCACAAGAACTAAGCGTGTGGCCATGTAGTGCATTCTACCAAGGCCTCTTTGACAATCTGTCAGGAATGCGGATCATTTTCGAGAGAAAACAGTCAAGGAACCACCATATCCTTTTCAACTCTGCATTAGGTACGCTAAGGTCATGTTTATTTTTCAGAGGTATACCCGAAAGAAACCATGACCTTGTAATTATCTTTTTTCTATGGCAAAGTACGTAATCACAAGAGTAGACCAGTCGATATACCATCTAATGTTAACATGGTATACTACAAATGAGTAATACATGTGACCGCTCTGTCTTCATGAGTCCTTGCGACAGACGACAGCATGCAGACAGTAACCCGTTAGAGATGAAGTGTGAGATAGACAGTGACCACTCCACACTCACCTGAGTTGCAGGAAGAAGAAGGATCAGTGGGCCGCCAGGCAAATGTGATTAGTGTTCGATCCTTCGGTGACCGTGATGTATTCTGTGCACAGTTGCACACGACTGGCAATCCTGATCTCCTCATCTTCTATTCTCCTTTCCCTCTTCTTCTCCCTCTGCTCCTCGGTCGTCGGGAGATCGGTCCATCCCATTCTTGGGAGTCATTCAGAATGGGCACATGGCTCGTCCCCGTCGTGCTATTACTTTATTGTGGTGAGCTGTTTGACAAGACCTTGTAGTTTTCTTCTTAACTGTCATAAGAGCCGCCTACCGTAATCAGTTAATATTATAATATAGAGGATACTGGCCTTGTCAGTAGTCTCGCAATTAGCAATAGAACCCGTTTAATTTAGTGCAGTCTAAGAATTCCAATAGTTTGCAAAAACAACTAGAATGAGGTTTTCTCGGCACGCGTATTGTGATTCCCTTCAGTGCGACGAAGCATCTCGCAGTCGTCGTCAATGAGTGAGTTTGTGTGAACCCGGTGTTGTGATGAATATTTCATCGTCCCCAGAACTCCTTCTGCAGGCACTTGTTCTGACAATTGTACGGTGAATGTGATGAGATTGTCGTGTTCGGACTCCTCCGTGCCCTATGACTACTCGCCTTGTGTGAATGCTGTCAATGTGGATTACTATGGAACAGCCGGACAGGACGGATGTTCCATCACATGCACACAGGGAACACTCGTGGTACGCGGACACTCCATCACAGGGATTGTATTGTATTAATAGATTGGTACCTTGCACAGCAACGCCAACTATTATCATATTTAGTGATTCTTCAAAAGCAATAGATATTCATACGGTAAACACGTATTCACGAATAATGCGTGTTACGTTTAGTGGATCGGCAACAGCGGGTCAGATGCAGCAAAAAACGGTCCGGTAACAGGAAATTGTCCGACCGGAGGATCTGGGTTTGATATGACGGTGACCGCCACTGGAACCACCTATAACAATCAAATCGTTGATGTTGCTTGCAGTGTGTGTAAGTCTAGAGATGCAGTTACCGCATCTCCTCAATCTGTGACTTTTACTCGGTAACATTACAAGGAATGAAACTGAAATTCTTATTTTATCGTTCTGAGTGGATGAGAGGGCTGAACAAAAAAAAACGACCCAATAATCCAATAATGGACGTTCTGATTGCTGGAAACAAAAAAACAAGGCCCTTTGTTGATTAAAAAATGCATCCTACAGTAATGTTGTACCTATGATGCGTAGTTTTCAGCGTCATCAACAACATCTTCAACTCCAGCTCAGACGACGGCATCCTCTACTGGACTCGTGTCATCGACAGCCGCAGGAACCACGGATGCGTCAACAGCCGGCGACTCATCAACGACATCAACTGATTCTCAAACGACCGTTTCCGGTGTATCTACTTCTGCTCGTTCTTCGACTACCAATGGAGGGTCGACCAGTGATGGAGAAACAACAGTTACTCAGACAACAACCGAAAACACAGGAAGTACTGTACAGAATACGGGGACGACAACGGAAGCTACGGGATCCACAGGGTCGACTGTTGTCGGGTCCAAAGTGTCCTCTGCTACAACGGAAAGCCCCGGAACTGGTTCGACCGTATCGACTGGGACAACTCTTTCTACCGGTGGTACCACTTCTCTGAGCACTGCTTCTCCTGGAACAGGAACTACAGTTTCTCCTGGAACAGGAACTACTCTATTCATTGGAACCACGACTAGTGTTGCACAGGGCACTGGAACTACAGTATTAGCCGGAATAGGAACCACTGAATCGACTGACTCAACAGCAGCTGCCACTACCACACAAGTTCCGGTTGGAACTCTACGTAAGTGTCCCTTTTTATAAGTTACGAGCAATATCAAATACGTCGTCTGATGCATTGGAAGATAGTGAATGTGTTCAGTTGACTGCTCGTTGATACCGAATTGTACTGCGTACATCGGCCGAACATCGTGTGTCAATGCGACCCTCGGTTACTCGTTCAATTGCCTCGAATCGGCCGATATTTCCACGTGTTCGAATGGTGGCTGCCAGCTGACGTGTCCAGATGGAGCGGCCCTCGTTGTACGCTCTTCCATCAATAACCTCATTCACTCGCAACGCGTAGTCTATGTCATCATATGCACGTAGATCTTGTACCGTTCAATGACAATTGAATCCGCTGTACCTCCAGTCGGACACCTCCAAGGATTGGCTTCCTTGCTGTCCAAATGACAAGACCATCCTATGATTTTCATGACAACTTGTTGCCAGAAAACTAAAAAAATAAAATCAAGGTGATGGTGTTTTGTGTGAAATTGTTCACAGCACAGTTTCGTCATTTTGAGTGAGTCACGTTATTTTGGAAAAGATCTAGTTAGAAATACAAGAGCGAAGAATGTATGTAATAGGAATACATAAACACATTTGCAGCTTCTTAGCCAGTTGTAGAACGTGCAATAAGTTGGTGTTACTCAGGATTGATAAGAATTTTTACAACAAAAGTATGTATGGAATGCAAAGTAAGCTTTGAGTGGATTGGAATCTCGGATCCGAACGGAATCGGACCAATCATGGCTGTTTGCAATCAGGGACAAGGCTATTGGACCATTCTCAATGACCAATCACAGATGTATTTCACAGCAAACGGCATCGATGTGGGATGCGCACAGGGTGAGTGATCACGGAGATCGAGCTTCTATTTAGGGTGCATCTGGGACAACATGTGTTGGTGTAGGAAGATGTTCTCATCCACCAACACTGCTACATTAAAGTTTTGTAAAAGTTTGACCGTAATCGTTGCACCGAGGTTCCTGACGTGCAAGGACACCTAAGGAAATTGTAAGGCTTGTAGATCCCAACCGAACCCAGCCCGATACTTTTTTAGTTGGATCAAAACCATATATTTAACCCGGATTGCGCCCCGGTTAAGCGGGGAACATGTCGCGGGGTCGAACCTGACAATGAGTTAGCGAAACGCGTTCGTGTGGAGAGTAGCGCATCATACCACTACACCAGTGTGCCCCGATTTTGGATTACTACATCTGAAAGTGCTGTATTTCTTCATTGTGCAGACAGAGTTCGGCGTGTTTGTTGTGCCCCACCCACCCATTGGTGGCCCGTAGCTACGAGAATAGCGAACAACACACAATGAGAATGACAAACCAGCACGGTTTGTATTCTGCCATGCAACGAAGGTCCAATCATGCCCGCCATACAAACAACAAATGTTGCTCAGAATGTTGGGAAGCGAATACCAATGACGGGATGTTGGCACATCTATGACAAACTTCCTTCGCAGTAAAACTGTGATATGTACATTAACATTGAACATGCATGACTTGCATGTATCAGCGTAAAACATGACATGAAAGTGACGTTCAGGAAGCACAACGGGGGCTGCCCCACCCGACAATTCGTCCGTCACTTGTTTCTGTAGGTGCAGTTTCCGGTATATTTGTCAGTGCCAAGTGACCGCTGTGGTCCGTATACGGACGAGAGTGGGGTGGTCCATCCCACCAAGTGCAACACCTTCGACCAGGGAGCAGTGTGCAACTTGAATGGAGACGGACCCGTGTGCACCTGTTCTCCAGGATACACCGGCACGTATTGCGGGGCATGTGAGTGATCGAGCTGCAAGGAGTTCCTCTGTTTAGCGACGAATGCAACACAAACTCTCGTCGATGTGCTGGGAACCAATAGCATTGGGGTATGTTTTTCTCTCTTGTTTGAGTGACGCTCACAATGAGCAGAAAAATATATGGAAAAGAAAGGTTTACGGCTATTCCAGGTGTTCATTATGTTATTTACTACTAGTGTTGAAAAAATGACTCATTCACGGCTTTTTTAAGCCAGACGGCTGAGTTGAGCGGCCCTTTCCAGGTGAGCCACGACGGCTCATCTGGAAAGGGCCGCTCAACTCAGCCAATGAGCTCGTTGGTCACCGAGAGCCCCGATTCCAACACGAATTGCTATAAAAGAGTGAATCCCTTGCAGGTAGTGACCGGTGGTCACGTGAACCCGGCGGGGCTGATCAGTGCACTCGCATCGATCGTCTCCTTCCTGACTCCAGAAGAGAGAACCGACTTTGGATACACTTTAAGTGACATGTTCTCATTTGCCCGATACGAACAACTCGAGTTGGATCTGGAGTGAGCATTCCATTCCATTCTGTTCGCCCGATTACAATATGAATACGCGTTACCTTCGTTACTTTCCCTCATTTCAGAAAAGAGTTCATTCAATACACAGACCCGTCCCTCGGAAACTGCTTCACTTTCAATTTCGTCAATAACTCTCATCTCTACTTATCGAGGATGTCTGGAGATTTGGGAGGTATGAACACATGTCCATAACGACCATCAGTTCTATTGATTACTATTTGGCAATGCAGCCTAAATTTAAAATATCCTTCAGGACTGGAAGTTGTGATGCTAGTCAACCAAACGGATTACCTCCCATGGACAGATACAGCGGGAATTTATGTCTTCGTCCATTCAGTTGGCAGTGACATCTTTGTGGAAAGTGAACGATACGTCATGCGGCCTGGAGGAGCACTTTGGCTGCAGTTACAGAGAGTGCGTTCTATGTATTACATTTATGTAAAAACGTTTATTTTTAATTCGAACAAATACTGTTTAGTTTGCTTTCAGAAACAAGTATTTTGGATTAAGACTAATTGTAAGTCATTTTAGTCGACGATCACGAGGGAAGGAAAAACGTGTGCAGAAGGAAAGTCGGCTGCGCAGTCGTACTACTTCCCTGGAACATACAGCACCGATGTAAGTGACAACGGATGAAGATCCGAGGAGGAAGAAGAGGATCGAGGAGACTGTTCAGGGCTGCTATCGATCGTGTTATCAGGACGGCTGCCAACAAGCATGCGGATGTATGGATCCCAATTATGTCATGCCAGCCAATGCAACTGCTTGCAATTACGGAAAGTGTAAGTGAGGGCAGACAATGGTGGCGAATCGCAACACACAAAGCAGCGTCTCTGTCTGGGTCGCTAACCGAGACTACACACATTAACGTAATCGTTGAGCGATAAGCCTATTTTGGAATCAGTATCCCATTTCGAGTTGGATTCTATTATGTTTACGAGTTTCAAAGCAACCCTAAAAGATGTGTGCTTGTACAGTCTTGATCGATGCTGAAAATTAGAATGGTCTTTGTTCTTCACATTCCAAAGAGAATCATCGAGATGCGGGAAAACAGACCAACAAGGTCAGCGTGAAGCTCGCTACCGCTTGAGTAATATTTCAATAGGGTGATATGTAGGACTATTAGGTACCCTCGCAGTTTATTTTCAAACATGTGAAATTTTAGCTGACTGTATCAATAACATGACAGCAACCCGCGGCGATCCAGTGTCTTGGCCTGAATGTCGCTGCCCCGTCCCCTGCTTCGAGGAAGATTTCTCTTTTGATATAACAAACGCCGGATTGTCCGATCCCGTAAGTTTTTATATGCTCCTTACATGTATGTATGTATGTATTTATACGGCATATTTGACGTAAACATGCGTGGGTAATGGCGGGAGACAAAGTAAAAGAGGAAGAAAATTATGTGTCGGGATACGCATTTTCCCGATCAGTGGTTGGCAGTTTGTGCCATTTTTCGATAGTAGTAACAACAAAAGAGCGTGCGTGCGATGCGAATCGTTTGTCGTTTGCAAATTATACGATAGATGTTCAGGTGAGGGAATGCACTCTAGACAGCAATGGAACCATCGTCTGCGACAATATGACTGTAAGTGCTGACAACGAAAACCTCAAGTCACAAGTATCCCACATATGACTTTTGCTTTGAAATAGGAAAAGCAGCTGTTTTCAGACAATGGTCTACGTAACCGCATCGTCTCTCGTTGTTTCTGTGCAGCAAGAAATGAAAAAGATCACGGTTTGTCTTTGTTTTCGAATTTGAATAAAAGTATTTCTTCGCGACCAACTTCACTCTTTTAGATGTCAGATTTGATGTCAGAAGTCGGTTGTATAAGTGGAATTCTACTCGGAGTCTCCGTTGTCGTCCTCTTCGAATTTGTTGATCTTATATATGTTCTTATTTCAGGAAGAAAAACTCTCAAAAGAGCAAAAAAATATTATATCTTGAATCAAAAAGTTCATTATTATTACTGATCATGTTTATTATTACCTTTCAATTGTACTTTGCAGATGAAAACGGGTATTAATGAGTGTAAATGTTGTTGTTATTCAAAGATAAAAACACTCTGCTCTTTTGAACTTGTTATTAGCTTTCCATTAGTATTTGATACACCGCTCGTCGGATATATATGAGGTTTGAAAATTTTGGATTAAAAATTTCAAGGCCGTAAACTATCGATTCTTTGTGTTCACTTGACAGCAAGATAAACTGTCTTACCTATAAGGGTACACGTATAATCGAGAGCAAGCACGGCCTTGGAATTCTTATATTTAAAAAAACGTTTGACTTTTTCCACGCATCTTATGTTTTAAGGAGATAACGGAGAGGTGCTGAAGGTTGCCATTTATCTGTATATTTGTTTCTATCTGATAAATCTTTTTCACAGACCCTAACAACGTGCGCCCTATTACAGTTCTATCATAAAATATGTTACAAATTCAGATTTTAATACTACCAAATTTACCAAACAAACAGTAAATAGTGACAATAAAGAATATCAAATTTGTATTTTTTTACAATTTATATCCGTAGTCATTATCCAAAATCAACAGCAATTCCCTTCAGTCATCGATAAATCAGAATCAAAAGTGTACGAAAGAATAACATTGAACATTGCATTCAATAACCTACAATGAAAATATACTTTTGAACTACCACTCCCCTTTCGCTGACTCGTCCGTCTCGTTGTGAGCCCAACTATTATTGTTTCTGTAATCAGGGGCTCCAACACTCCGCTTACCAATAATACCAGCCTTATCCTACAAGCTCAGAAAAATGCACTCCAAAAACTTCAGGCTTTCAAATAATCGGTCAATACATTTGGAGCCACGCATTCATATAATACAATAAAATTTGTACGTGGAAAAATTTCAGGACCAACTTAAAACCAGCTATCATCAATCTTGGATCCCAGAGAAAAGCTTGACGTACCGTGGTATGACGCTACTCCTGGTGAATTGAACGCTGCCCTATCTTAGCTGTCTTAGCCGCTTTTGAGCTACTTCGCCGTTTGCTGTATTATCTCAGAATACATGCTAAATAATGAAAAATGCGAAGAGCTGTCATATTCCGTCCCCATTAAATGATGTGATTGAACAGTATTGGCAAGGAAAACGGTATAGCGAATCATTGCTTTAGTACACGTCATTTTTCACAAGTTAGCGTTACACCTATTTGTAGAAGTTGTATCTAATCTGAGGCATATAAAGAAAGATTAACTATCCACAGTACCAACAATATAACTGATAAAACACATCTGATAAAATCGAAAATTAAATCAGACAACTAGAGCCCAGACAAATAATAATAACATATGTAATAAACACTTTAAATTAACAAAAACCATACAAGTCATTCAACGGATGCCAATGACTAACAATAAGATCTGTTACAGTAACTGTAACATATAATACTTTTCGTTCCTTCTATAAAAGATCACACTAAAATCATATATAACATTAATTCAGGTCAGCTCAAAAAATTGATGTTCCAAGTGTAAAACAAAAACTCAAATTGTTTTAAAAACCGAACAACAAAAACGTTGCGTTGCATGAACGATTATTCCCCAGAAGCAATTACTAAAAGGCATCCCCAATCAATTTTTGAGCAATTATTATGTCAAAATCCAAAAAAAACAAATAGCAACAACATTGGATGTATCGATAGAAATGCGTGAACATTTCAAATTCTCTTCAGTATTTATCGAAACAGAAATATTAGAACCTTATTTCTCAGCTGTTTTTTGGCAAAATTTCGAAAATAGAAAAAAGAAAACAGCCCTGGTACGAAGCACGATATCAGTAGACCCAGCTCAGAATCCATATTTCTGCTTGGCCATTCTTTTCTGTTGTTTGTTGTCCGCCCACTGCTTCTGTAGTGCCTCCTCTCGTGCAACCGCCTGCAATATGCAACTCAGTCTCATTTCTCAATAGAAAACAAACAAAATACATACGACCGAATGTGTCAAATAACTCTAAAAAGGGCCTGGTTATATTATATCCCTAATTCTGGTTCCATTATTATCACCCAACTTGTATTCTCACAAAGCCCATGGAATATGTATTGTAGAAGTGGTACCAGGTTGGCGAGATAGGTGATCTGGTGTTTCCTCTTGGCCTGTTTGTCCTTGAGATCGACAGTTCCGGGGAGGGGAGCCGACGACGCTTTCGCCACCGCCGTGTAGTTCAGATTCTTGAGCAGATTCTCGCGAACATTCGGGCCAATCGCCTAACAACAAATTATTAGGTTCATTCAAGCTATTTTCCACTACAGGAAAAGACAGAAAAAGTCACTGATTTCGCTTATGACAATCTTCCAATGTTACGCTACCAAGTAATAGCATTCTCCAAATACCAGACTTATTCGTTGGAAAAAGGCAGGACATAGAGTTATATAACGATTTTATTTTTCAAGATAACGCCAATTTTAATCATTTGCAGTAAACTTATCGTCTAATGAAAGTAATCAGCAGAGAGATAACAACAAAAGATGCATGATGTTAATTATAAAATATAATGTATAAAAGGAAAAAGCGTACCGCATCGACATTGACATCGATGAACTGGTGGTCCTGCATCTGACTTCGATCGACGCCCCACGGCGCATAGTCATTTTTGAAGATCAACTTGTTCGCTGCCTGCAAACAACTTATTCCTTGCATTATTGAGAGAGAAAGGAATCGAGATTCTGGAAAACAGACCCTACTTATCAATTTGTGATTGGTAAAAAAAGTTAATAAACTTATCTTAATGCTGTTCAAATAATTTGAGACTAGAGTATGGAATATAAATGATAACAAACCTCATCGGAGATGGTCCGGAGATTCGTTGGGATGCTCGTCTCTGGCTCTTCTTCGTCTTCTTCGTCACCGAACACAAAACTTGCCTGAATAGAATAATTGAAACCAAGTGAATATAGTTGTTATTCACGATAACGGTCGTAGACATATCATACATGCACAACAGTGTGATAATATCTTGAACTATACACGAATATAACGTATTATAAGTAGTCGGGTTTCGAAGGTATTAAACAGAAACATGCGAATGAACGGTATTTGAGATATCGCTAAGGAGAACGAACCGGTTGTTGTGGCCGAGAAGGTCCAACGGACTCAGACAGACCAGCAGACGGCATCAACGGCATGTCGGAGACAATCGACGGACCGGCAGACGAAGACGAATTCAGGCCGAAGAAGTCTCCTGAACATTTTCAAAGATCAGAGGATAACAACTGACAACAACTTCCAATAAACCATGCTAATAAGACATATATAGCATGTTCAGGAACTCGGAAACCACAAACCTTCATCGTCATCCGAAGAATCGTCGGCTACCACCAGAGCCTGCAACGGCACGTTTTGCTCACAACAAACATTGTGAAATTTCTAAGAAGTGTATCACTTTCCTTCTAGTAACTAACAATTTGCACACGGTACCTTCTTAGGAAGTATGGATGGTGTTGGATTGTGGATGGGCCTCTTGGCAGCCCTTATGGTGGAGGGAAGAAGGAGTCCCTTGTCACGACCACCAGTCTTCGGGGCGGGTAACAGTGAGAACAGACCGACACCCGAAGAGGAGGAAGTGGAAGGCACAGAGACCGTCTGAATATCAACTACATCACCATTATTCATTCTTATATACCAATTGAAGTATATAATACAAATGCCCCCCCACTCTTCCCGGACCCGAGTAAGGCAACGGAAATACAACGACATCTGATTATTACCATTAAATGCGGAAGAATCTTCGTCAGGCACAACTATTGTATCAATAAACTATTCCATTCATTTACCATACAATTATTGAGCAATCAGGTGTTTAACATCTTTAGTGTGACTATTCATGACAAGAATAATTTTTTTTAAATACATACAGGTCGCTCCTCCTCGTCGCTATCCTCGTTAGTCTTCTTGATGCCTCCGAATAAATCGATCTTCTTTTTGTTCACTTTCTTTTCTTCCTTCTTCTGCTTTTTCTCCGCTCTTCTCTTTTCTTTTTCCTCTCGCTTCTTCGTTTTCTTCTCCAGTTTCCTCTTCGCCTTCTCAGCGAGTTTCTTCTCCCAATCCTTCGGTTTGGCGATGTCTTCGATGGCTCCTTCCTCGTCTGCCAAGACACTGTCCACGGGGCGAGCAGACGGAAGACCTAGTTCACCACCTAGAATATGGTATATATAATTAAAGAAAGGCTCCCACTATTTTATCTTTAAATTACAGATATGGTCTGGACAAACACATTCCTATGTTTGAAAGACGGAACGAAATGCAGGAAGGGAACAAAAGGAGAGGGAATTCTCTCCACAATGGATGACAAGCAGGTCCCTCGGAAAGATTTATTCGAAAACCTATCAGACCACTACTTACCCGCAGTGATAGGTCAATGATTTCGAAACCTAAAAGAAAAGCGCAAATAAATTTGGCCACCTAAGGCAATAAAAGCATTCGAAACTACGGAAAATTTAATAATACAATCCTTATTTTTTAAAATGATAAAAGGTGTGAAATCTTTAAGAAAAGCGCAAAATTTTTGAAAAAGAATTACTTCCTCACATCGAGGCAACAAACACATTAAAACCTTCAAACTATGTATCACAGGGCATACAAATTTCTAAAACGTCTTTTTAAACAAAAAAAAACTGGAAATGAGAAAAAGGGCAAAGACGTGCGTACCAACAAGTTCTTCTGCCTCCCCAGTGAACAGTTCGTCCTCTTCAAGTAGAATCTCATTCTTTTTTTCCTCCGCTTTGATTATAAAGGCCTTCTTTGGATTCTCAACGAGATATCCACTCGGTCCCTCGTTATCCGACTCATTCGAAGAATCATTTGAGTCGCTACCATAGTCTACTAAGGCCATCTAAAAAACTTTTTTAGATAATATAATCTGAAAAAGCACAATTCAAAATGGATAACAAAGTATTGCGCAAAGACATAATTCTTGGTAAACTGCTCGGGATAAACAGTTCTGGCGACTGTAGACAGTATGCATATTTATTTTCACTGAGTACGAACACCATAGGCGCGCATCGGCTCAAATCCATCATGCGCTAACCAATTTCAACCTGATACCGATACTGAACAATAGAGAAAAGACATTGTGAAACACTGTTCAGACATTGCGGGACACTACGAGACATTGTGTTGCACTTTGCGCACCACGTAATGTACACCATCTCGTTGTGTTTTTCGCATAGACGGAAAGAAATGATTTAATTTCAAAAGTAGTGTGCAGTGTAAGGCGAAATTCCTGTTCTTATAACATCTATGTACCATGGTTCTTTTTTTTAATTCTAAGAACTAGTGCTCTTATTGCTAGAAAATCTGCGAGCATTCTGTGTTGTCGTACCAGGGGTACTAACAAGTAGAATAGCCCTCTAAAGAAGTGGCGAAAACATAAATTCCGATTGCAGAGGGGTTTGAAAAACCGTTGTATTAATATTGTAATCATTAACTTTGTCTTCATCATAGAAGGACGTGGTACATAAAGCAGGATGGCGTGAGACAAACAAGTTTACATTTTGCAAAATATATTGTCAAGGATTGTAAGTACATGATGAAGATGACTATGACCAAACTACAGTGTAGCCTGAAGTGACCAGAGGAAGGGGCCAAGGTGCATTGTCATATGGGACCATTCCTCCCAAGCACTCCTCTCATCACGCCAAACTCTCCTTCAATCAATTGTCAGTAGAAGTCTATCGTCGTTTTTCGCACTCTTATCACTCTGTGCCAATTCTTCCGCTTCTATTTATTGTTAGAAAAATTCAAGACGCTACATTTCCTTTGTAGCTTGTCATCGTTGTATTTTTGACTACTTGAATAAGTTGATTAGGACGAATCATATGATTACTCTTTAGTATCAAAGATCAATGTCCACATTCTTATCAATGCTCCTTTCTCCGTGGAAGTTCATTGTTGTCTTATTGTACCCTTATACCGTATTGTCCCTTTTTCCCAGTTACTAAGCCGAATCCACTCGAATTTACAAGCGTACAGTATAATTCGTGCAGTGTCGCCGAGTTACTGTATCAATAGTTGGCCTACCACATGTTTGCTGTACCTCATGTCCAAAACTGTCCCATTTAAGCTGTGCACCACTTTGAGATTACGAAGCATTATTAGTAATATACCCGAGTCCTTCAGGGGCAACAGACTATCGTATTTCGGCACAAAAATGCACGACGTTCGCATTGAATAAACAACACATTCTGTATTTCGCTTACATTATGTTTGTATGGAGACGATTTCAATCAATATGACAACTAAGTAATGATTGTCTTAATCGTCGCTAATGGCACATCTAACATTGTCGCGATGGCTACTGAATACGTAGCAGTCACTTGTATTACTTCCCTCTTCAACTCGCTCATCCGATGGTCTCTGCCTCGGACACTCAATAAAGCGCTCTTACCCTCGACACATACAGTGTCGTAAGGCTTGCACACCACCTTATCTCGATTCAGGTTTGGGTTCTTTACTGAGTGAAGTTCAGCCTGAATGCAGAGAGAGCCTAAGTACTTGTGTGGAGGGAACTCTGCAGCAGATAGAGGTGGTCAGTAGAGTTTCAGTGTGTCAGCTGCAAGGCGCAAGCTAAGCAGCAATACGAGACTTCAAACCGGTATTAGTGGGACATAACAGGTGTGGGAATAAAATGCTTTCAAAAAATGGATTTGCAAACTTTGGTCATGTCTGCTGCACACTCTCTCATGGTAAGAGAAATGTCTCTAACAATGAGAGTGTGCAGTACATGACCAGTTTCCGAAATCCATTTTTTTAAACATTTTATTCCCAACCCTACTACATCTATGATATGTCGGTTCACGTAAACCGGCGGATCACATAAATCTAAATGTGATACTCTTGTGTACCTATGACTTGTGAGTGGAGCTGACCTATGTGGCACCATCGCCAGATCAGTTGACATCTGTGTGGCGCTGTATGAAAGTGATGTCGTGGATCCTGGAGCGACTGCCCGACGATTCTTTGAGCTGGTACAGTGCGTAGAGACATGCACGGGTGTGCAGACCCGCGTGGTATAACTGAACACACAAGTGAGTGGATTGGGGTTTCCCCGGATAGGGTTTGTGAATCCAAGTGGGTGTCTATGTCAACCCGTGATCCGATGTCACCGGTGTTTCCGTTTCTCCTCCATGTAGGAGAAACTATAAAAGCAGT
>JACMIJ010000589.1:0-17419 GCA_014805365.1 Koerneria luziae
ACGTTGAAGGATCTTGTTTGAAACTGATTTGGAGAATAAAAGATGATATGTCGTGCCGAAAAACATCTCAGGGTATTGCGTTTGTTTCAGTACTGATGGTGTGCTGACAATGCTAAAAGCTCTTGCACATTTTCCAGATAAATAAAATTATCCACTAATTGTAAGAAACATGTGCATCTTTTAATGCACGTTTCACATATATCTACTGTATTCAATATACAAACATTACATAATTGTATGCTCAAAAATACGTAACAGTTGTGAACAAGGAAAGATAATATTCAAGCTTCAAGTCGTGCCTACATGAACATTTTGCATCCCTTCGGCGCCTCCTTCGAGAGTAACCGCGCATCGAAATCGTAGGCTTCGGTGAAATACTTAGGATCAGAGCAAAGCAGTGCAGACATGTTCCGATTGCCGAGCAGCTCAATGTGTTCCGCGTAAGAATCACCAAGCACCACTTCGTTCTGAAATAAGTTCACTTGTTTATGCCTAACAAATCATATTATGTAGTCCTACCAGATTGTAGTTGTTTTTGTCTTTGAGAACAACGGTACGTTTCCAAGCCTTGACATCCAGGAGCACATCCAGCAGCTGCCTAGACGGTCACAGTTTATCCGTTTAGTCATCGTTTCAACCAATAAGACAATTGATGGATACAATTGTCTTCTTCTTTGCCAAGCGCAAGTCCCGACTTACGAAATCTGAGTATTGGTGACCATCGCATTGCCATTGAAAGAGGCGCCGTGTATCGCGACAATGAAGAACGCTCCGTACAGAAAACATACACGTGTTATGAACTTCACAATGTCAATGTAACCTGAAAGAAACATGTAGAGCTGGTAGGGTTTTCCGTGCAAACAAATCAAAGAACGGTGTGCAATGCTTATTGTCAGCATAAGCCACAGTATCGGTGGTCTAGAACTTTCATATCCCTTGTTATTGTATGCAAAGTAGGTGTTGTAAACATTATGTGACGCAATCACAAGTACAGTAGAAGTTGTCTAGGATACACTCTACGCTCTCCTCGTTTGCGTTCTCTCTCGTCGTGGATTCAAATCTGCCTGCGATCAACCTCCAAAGGAACCTCGGAGTTGAGCGAATGCGAAGGACTCCTCGGTTGTTTCGATCAGCATTTCGATGACGGTGAGCACAAAGATCAAGAGGAGAGTCGGCCATGGAAAGACAACGAAAAACTCGAGGTTCGATCCTTCCAAGGCACTCGACAGCCGAGCCTCCACGAACACATACTGAACACTTTTGTTGCTTGTTTTTGTTACTCTTTTTTGATGCAAAATTGATGTATGTATAGTGGAAAAGACCATATTTTATGCCTTACGCTCTACCGTACCGTTACATGTGGCTTATGCCTGAAAAACAATAGCGGCCAGAAACAGAAACAGTAACGAGAAGCTTGTGAGACTAATCTTCGCGCTTTGAGAATTTCGGCTGCTCTCAAAAACAGCAAGTGTGTTTAGCTTTGTTCAACGACACACATACTCGTTCAACGACCGGGGTTCAACATGCACATGCACACATTTGACATAATTGTGTTGAACAAGAACATTGCGTTGAAAAGTATTGAATGGCTCATGGTCTGCTCAAAAGTGTTATTCACAATTCGAGCTTCGTCCCAAATCTTATTGTTAGTAATCAATCTTAGCAACTTACATACTTGGCAAATTTTTTTAGGAACTACAACCCCTCATAAAACATCTTCCTAACAACAAGATGTGTTATTTCTTTCGTTATCGCCTTAAATGCTTTATGCTACTGACAATGAGTTACACGAGTGGCAATGAAATGTTTACTGTTAGTTTCAGCAGATATTACATACCAAGTGCCCGTAATCATATCCACTTCTAGTAACGTTTCTTTGAAGCAGTGAACAAGCAAGTAATATAATATGTCAAGCTATAAATTCGTTAAAGAAGGAGTGAACGCACTTTTTTCTTACAGTGTCCGAGTCTCATGTTTGCTGTAAAACAAGAATAAAGAGGGCATAGTTACATGCTATTTTTTGACGATTTTCTGTCTTTCAAGCCTCTCAAAACACTCAATTGACATTTAAAACACTAAACAAGCTACAGAAGTGTCAACCACACCTTGACCAAGCTATGGTTAACGGGGACATAGTACTTTAAAAAAATGAGTTTATAGCTTCTTTAACGTCATCCAAACCTTTGTATATAAAACGGGCGTGGACACTTTGGTGTATTCGATGCGTTCGATTGAGATCGTGCTGGTGTCGATGGCAGTGAACAGCTTTCCCTTCACCACATCCCCGAGGATTCCCGTGTCCGTCCCATTCGCCAGCTGACCGGGAATACCTGCACACATTTATATTGTAATTTAACTATGTGCCGAATAAATTTCCTAAACTGTTAAAAGATGGCAAAATGTGCACCGTTGTGTGAAGCAGCTTGGGTTGGCAAACCGACCAATAATTGCAAACGGTGCCTTGCAAGCTCAGCCATTGAAAAGAAAACAAAATGATATTGAAATGTATCGCTTACAATTAGAAAACATTCAAGTAAACAATATTTACTTATGTAATGTAACAATAAGTCAATGTAATATCACGCACGCATGTACACCTTCTATTGCTTATGCTTCAAAAAACCAAACAAGCGTATGCAACAATGCCGGGATTTGCAAACACACAGAGCATGTGTTCAGGTTGCTTACTGTAGGTATCGTATTCGACGTAGACCGGTGTTTTGTTCATCATCCGTCCGAGTTCCGCTCCAATCAAGCGACCAAGGCCTTCGAGCAATCCACCTTTTTGTTCCCAACTCGCAGCGACATACCCAAGGTATAATGCGTTTGGATCCGTAAAGTCCGTGGAGTTGAAGGGTATAGAACTCATGTTCACAAAGAATACTGCAAAACCTCCAACATGTACATTTCACACAACTATGAATTATTAACTATATTTCGCATATGCTCATGAGGTTAGGATATAAGGTGGTGGGAAGATGAGAAATGCTACTTATTCCTATTTCAAACTCTTTTCTCGATTTTTTAAAGCATATATTATTTGTAAGGAAAAGATCAGAAGGTCGATGAAGTATGTAACGCGTGAAAAGTCACAATGGCAACAAAGTCTAGCAAACACGATTAGGAAACATACATTACAAGTTATTGGGTTTCGCATTTTGGGGACCTGCAACGACAATGGGAGAAATGACGTCATGGTTTGTTCTGTGCACATTTCGAAACCTCTCCCACAGCAATTTTGGAAAAAATCTCTCGATCGCTTTATCGTCTAGGATTATTATCCTAACAATGTGCTTTTTTGTCACTTGCGATCAATTCGATCGACATTTTTGTAGTTTCTTTGTCATTCCTTGATTAGCTATGTACAAGTGTTGCGATTTTGTTTGGGTTCATGAAATGTGTGAGCTGATCAACCCATTTTCTAACTTCACAATCAGGAAAGAAAACTGTACAAGCTCAATGTGACTGCAGAGTGTTCATGAGCAGTAAAATGAGAGCTTCTTTGTATTATAGCCGACTGCATACCCGCGATCCTACTCTATCCAGTGAGGTAATCTTCGCGATGTTTCACTGATAATGAGAGATTCACTTTTGTGTAACGTTAATTTTTGAGGTTCTATTAGATACACTTTTTCACAAATAGTTAATGCATTGTAATGCACAATATAATACAAGAACTGATACACCACTCATATGTGCTGAACATATAAAGAAAAAAAGCACCGCTCATTTATGTTATTGCTGTCTTTTAACGATGTCCCCAAAGAGCACGAGGCAGCAGAGAGAAAAAAAACCGACGCTCATGTGCTTCTAGTTTCTGCCTGACTAAGGCAACGTTTGCATATGGACATTACGAAGTGGATGGAGCCGAAAATTAGTTGTCAGGCAAAGAAGTGACGAGAAATATAAAGGGAGGACTAGAGCACGTCTAGGCGTCTGCTGGCTGTGCCGTTTCCAATTATTATTCTTGTTTAGATCGCGAATATCTATTTAAAATCCACTTTTTCTTGCTTCACCTTAACCTGTAACACGTATAAGGAGGTGTCAGCTAGCCCGTTTGTGTTAACGATTGTTGATCACATATGTCCCTGACAAAAATGTTTTTGTATCTTTGCAAGTATCGGTATGCTCCCTGAAAACGTGTTTTCCGCGGTGATAGCTCTGACAATGAGATAGGGCGACGACACCGGATACCGTATACCGATAAACCGCGGGGAATCTAACAAAGCAGGTGATTTGTGGCGCACATGTGCACGGTTTATCATGTGAATTCCTTACGCTTAAACTGTTTCGTACAGTTTTGTGATAACGTGTAGGGCTTTGTGAATACGCTTACAGCACATTAATTTCATTCCTTTTTTGTATGCTGCCAAAATCTTTCATTAAAAAATGGGGCTGGCTGGAAACAGTGATTTGTTCAAGCAAAACATCGCCATCTCTTCACAGATGTTGATCTCTTCAGTTCCTTGTACGAAGAATGTTCTGACAAAACACTCTGCATAGCCAGGTGATGTCTACATTCACCAAAACGCGGTATCCTAGCAATATCCCAAAATAGCCTCTTGGTAGTGAGTCATTCCGAGGAGCGCTTGCTTCTGGAAGTCTCGAAGCACTAAACGTGTTGTGCTTTATAATCAAATATGTTTTTATTGTTAGCATTACTATGTTCGCAGCACTAGCACACGCTTATTGTTAGCGTATTTCATGTATGAGAAATGTCGACCTTTTCCTAGCACGAATAATAGGAAATAATACTCCATAAAGCAATTTGTGCTCGTGTTCATGTTCCCTATATTCGTCTTTCAAAAATCACCTGAACACGCGCTCGAAGTAAAACACTAACAAATCTTTCTTCAAAACTAACAGAAAATACACAGCACGTTATTCTCTGTGTCGGCTATGTTTCTAGTTTATATTTGTGTGTGGATACGAATGTAACCAATGTATGGTTTTTGGTTGTTAGGCAGGAGAGATGTGTATAAAAGGGAGGATCAGACGTCGCCTGGCAGCCCGTTTGCTGCCAACGAAAGACATCCTGGTACTCACAAAGGCAATGATGTTTTCTGCGTGCCTTCTTCTTCTTCTTCTCTTCTTATTTTTTTGTTGTTCTTCTTCAATATCACCATTTTTCAGTGCCAGCCTGTTGTATTACAATAATATGTATGTGTATCACATAGTTCTTTTAACGACACAGAAGTGGAAAAGAGCATAGTACACCATAAATGCTTTCTTATTGTTAGAATTCATAGCATTCAGCCATTTTCATGTTTTATCTTCTAGATACAAGAGCTTGAGACCTCCATCCCCCGGGCGTAGAGACCGACATTTCACATTTTTTAGTATCTTTCGACTTTTCACTTCTGTGGTGTTTTGCAATGCTTTATGGAACATTGTGGTTTATGCGTTTGCTAACGTTTCGAGCACAGTGTGCGTAGCTGACAACTATTGTGACAAAACTTACGATTAACAGATGGTAGCGAAATCGCCGAAGACGTACGTTTTACACTATTTTGACGCTCGCGGACGCGCGGAAGCCGCGCGTCAGCTGTTCGCACTCGCCGAGAGACCGTACACCGACAAGCGATACACACGAGAGGAGTTTGCGGAGAACAAGTCAAGTGAGTTTCTTCATTGGCATTATCTCTTGTTTATCAAATTACATACTATTTGTAGTTCTCACACTTTGAACAAGAAGACTGGTTGAAACACAGAAACTTTCGCCTTTGTCTTATTTGCATCCATATTTCGTTTGTCCTAGGGAGAGAAGCTTTTGCAAATACTGTGATGTGATGAGATACGGTAGTAAACAATATCTATGAGTCGGAGCTCTTCTTGCGAATGAGCTATTACATATACCACGAGTAAAGAGCAGATCTGATTGATTATATGTGTATCATTATGCATGCACACATTGTTTCGAATATCATCAATTTGAATCAGTTCAGAGTTACCTTTCGGACAACTTCCGGTACTGGAGATCAACGGGAAAAGTCTCCCGCAATCAATGGCCCTCACACGATATCTCGCACATGAGTTTGGCATGTTTTTTTGGTTCCTAAATTACACAGAGTGATATACTTGTGCATTTTTGTTCCAACCTTCTAATTGTAAGACATAAAAAGTTAATCGCAATACTTGTGTTACCGTGCGATGAGAAAGCATAATAAATACAAATCATTCCACTCCAACTGCGTCATCCAAGTAATAGTTGCTTTTTACAGGATTTGACGGCAAGACGGCATTCGAGAGGGGATGGGTGGATGCGATCGGAGATCAGTACAACGACTACTACAAGGAGAGCTCAGACTACTATTACACTGTCTATGGGTTCAAGGAAGGTGATAAGGTACGCAGTCTTTAGTGGGCAAAGCGCTGACAGAGAAAAAAAATCATTTTGACTGTTTTCTGTTGTAACGTTATAAACCATCCTTTTTTAAACTGGACAGTAGTGATGAAAAACAAATACAACTAGTATTGAGTGTTCACTGTGATGGAAAGTAACTGATAGGGGAACTCTTGTTGTTAGTGAAGCTTTTTGCTTTGGTTGTCTTTTACTTTTCCCACCATACCTATGTATCTTGATCTAGCAGTAGTTTACTTTACTTACATATTTGTTCCGAAGCAGCGGGCATCCGTATGCTTTCAGAAGAAACTGCGAAAAGATGTGGGAGAACCAGCACGCGATAAATTTTACGGTTTCATCGAATCGCGGCTAAAGAAGAGCAAAAGCGGCTTCCTCGTGGGAGAACACGTCACTTGGGTCGATCTGCTCATCGCCGATCATGTTGACTTGGTACAAGAAAGAATACACGGATTCTTGGATGGATTCCCAAAAGTAAGGAACAGTTTTTATACTACTTTATTTTGGCTTTCAATGAGGATAACCTGAAAATGTTCAGGCTATGCTTGCACCGTGATTACCCTAGCAATAAGTTGTTCAGTGTACTTATCAGAGAATAAACAGTGGAATCTTAGCTTAGGAATCTGTACATCTTGCATTGTTAAAGGGGGTCAGAAACAGTGAAGCCTCGGGGGTAAAAGCCATCATTGCCTTATATATAGTTGCCCCCTGACAGAAGTTGCGGGTTTGTTATACACACAGTTCTCTGTTATGTTCATAGCAGTATAAGTATCACCTTCTGCCATGGAACAAAAAGTGAATGTTGACGCTCTCCAGCCCCTTAAGATTAGAAGTTCTACGAAAGTTCCGGGTTTTTATTCACTGGTGCACAAACTAAACGGGCTTCGCTCTGTGAGATGTTGTGCATATGTTCTACCTTACGTAAATAATGCATTGGCAGCAAGTGCCCGGCTAGGCTTATCTCATCTACATACGTAGCGATTTCATATGGTGGGGGGGGGGCGATCGAGTGGTAGAGCCTACCTGTTTCAAGCATACCCAGGCAGCACTTTTTGTAACAACTTAGTGCTTCACAAGTAAAGTAAGACTTTCCCACAAATGATCATAATATGTATTTTATGCAATCCTAACAATAAGGTAAAGTAAAGTATCATATGATTCCCATATCAACGTCTCATAGCCTGCGAGTAGGATGTTCCTAATTAACAATAAGCTAGGAAGTTCTTATTTCTTTGTTTTGCAGGTCCTCGCCCATATGCGGAAGATTCATGCAATTCCACAGATCAGGGAGTGGCTCGAGAAGCGGCCAAAGACAAATATTTGAAATGAAATGAAATTCGAACAAATATCTTAACGAGGATACTGAGATGTTTAACGTCCTACATCGCTTTCAATAATGCGTATTCTAGAAGCAGCTGCAATGCTAACAAAATAAGTTCCCGCAGTGTATCTGAATCTTTCTTTCAATTGGAAACCATTATGTAACATATTTATGTACAAAGGCTATTCATATTGATCACGTGTATACCCGAACACAGCAATTTGTAGAGGAATATCATAAACACAGACAAATGAAAAGAATAAAGCTACAAGAGCAATTTCTTCACCATCACCATCATTTCGTCGGACCGTTTCATGTGTCGAAATCGATAAGTGAAGTATTCGAGGAGAAAAATAAGAACACCGACGACCAGGAAACCGATGTACAACTGGAACACCGGCCATAACGTGAGCAGAGTGACGGCGGAGAAGTCGGCGGTCGCCGAGGGAGTCGAAACGGGTCGAGCCGTTGATCCGATGATCCGACGAGTGTAGTACGTCTCGATCTGCAGGAGACTCATCGTAGCTATCAACTCATGCATAGACAACGATTAGATCGTAGTCATACGGCTAATCTTACAGTAGCTAACAAGGTTACAAGGTATCGCAAAGATACACATTTCTATAAAGGCAAGCAAAATTGCAACACATGTGACTTCTTCACTTCCACGTTGTCTACGCCATGGAAACACAATATTTGAAGCTTATTGTGTTCAACAACTCGTCTAAAAGGTAATCATACCGTATCGTATTGGAACAGCGTCAACAGCATGTAGTTGACCCGCTCGACGATACGTGACGGCATCGACTTGGAGAAGAGCAGATGATACGTCGTCCCGTAGAAGAGCTCGGGAAACTTGAGCAATTTGAGTACGCTTGGTGAATTAGCTGCGCTAAACATAGTATATAATTTTTTAAATGAAAATGGGGCGTAAGGCATCCCCTTATACAATAGTCATGAACGTCGCTATTGACACTAACAATGAGATATGCACGTGTAGTGTAGTGTTCTTCCAACACCCAGAGCAATGTTTGCATCGGAGCTGACGGTTTCAAAGGAGGGGTGAAAAAAGTATTTGAAATTGTACTAAAAAGAGGAGTAAAGCACGTGAAACTGTTTAGATATGTGGGGTAAAATATCCTTTTGGTGCTCAAGAGGTGGGGCAAAAGTACGAACCGCTTCGGTTAAAGCGGTGGCATGTCTATACAAATCTACATAGACCTAAAAATCCTCGCACAAACCGTACATGAACATTTCGCATCCTCTCGTTGCTTGCTTAGCGAGAAGATTCGCATCGAAGTCGTAGACTTGTGTGACATATCGGGGATCCGAACACAGCACGGCACTCATATTACGGTTGCCGAGAACTTCAATGTGGTCTTCGAATCGATCACCAAGTATTGCCGTGGACTTCAAATGCAAGAGACCATAACATTCTAAGCCATAACACAGACATGACCCGTATTAGCACATTTTCTTACTATGCTATTATATTATGTGACAAAGGAAAATGGTGATCAACAACAATGACAAGTATGTAGAGGCATAGTTATACATTACTATACACATGTCAAAATAATACGTACCATCAAATAGTTCGCTTTGTCCTTTAGCAAAATCGTCCGCTTCCATGCCTTAACATCTGTGAGCAACTTCAGCATTTGTCTGAAATATTGATAGCCTACGTCTCAGAGTAAATAACACTGAACCCACGCATATATTCCCACTGTGTGGCTAACAATAAGATTTGTATTCGGAAGAGAAACAACAAATTTCTTTAGAGAGTACGTCTGGTATAATTTGCCGTACTTTTTGTCATGAAAAAAAAACTTTTACATATATGATCAGTGAGATTAGGATTGATATAAACATTCTGTGAAAAAACAGCTAAAAATTAGAGAGAAAAACCAACGTGATCGAAATATTTGTCACCAACGCATTGCCATTGAACCGAGCACCGTGTATGGCAACAATAAAGAACGATCCGTAGAGGAAGCAGGCTCGTATGGCGAGTCGAACAAAGTCCAACGTCGGCCATTCTGCAACTGCACATTAGTGCCTTGCGGTGGTCCGTACACGAAATACATTGATCCAACAGTGTCACTTCGCAGAGTTATATATAATAGTAAGGGGAGAACTATAATGCGAACCATGAATATGTGTGTGCGACAGAGACGCCTCGACTCGCTCAATTAGCGTTGTGATAATCGTGAAGATGAATATCAAAACTAGCGTGGAGAGTGGGAAAACGACGAAGAATTCGATGTTCGATGTGTCCAGCGCATTCCACATTCGGCCTTCGACGAACACATACTAAAATCGCTAGTTTACAATTATTATTTAAACATTGTAATAGTTCCAAATTTATTTAATATTGTTTATGCAATTTTCTTGATCATTAGGAAAAAACCAATAGCTTTGAATATAGTTTTTATTTCTTTTTCGCTATGTTATTGAATGAAGAATCTTTTCGGGGAAGCTACACTTTACCTTTGAGTACAAAACCGGGAGAGAATATTTGGTGAGTTGAATTCGTTCGAGTGAGATCGAACTGGTGTCGATGGCCGTGAACAGCTTCCTGTGCATCACGTCACCGAGTATGCCTGTTTCGTTGATTAATGTGCCCTGTTCGCCTGAACAAAGTGAATACGACTACTTCCGTAGGAGGCAAACATTTCTCCCATCAACACTTGGTGTCAAGAAACAAAAGAGTGTATGGGTGTATTACAAGTCATAATAAACAGATAAACCATTGTTGTTGTGTCACATCGTAGCACATGTTGCCTTCGCCGGCCTACAGCATCTAATACGCTAACAAAGGGCTTCCTCTCTGTATCAAAGGAATATGCAAATTTAGGACCTTTGGAAATTCCACTGTCTCAACATGAAGTGAGTAGAGGACAACCTGACCACCTCTGTTATTGTGCATACTCGCGACGTTCAAGTCGCGACCAACTTTTGTTCCGAAAACCCGATAGTGTAGCAAGCAGCTTACTGTACGAGTCGTACTGCACGTAAACCGGTGTCTTGTTGAGCATTCGTCCGAGTTCCGTTCCAATGAGACGACCGAGACCCTCGAGAAGACCACCTTTCTGGTCCCAACTCAAAGTGACGAAGCCGAGGTACAACGAGTCCGGATCTGATGTCTCATTCATAGACTCTGAAACTGGTTTTTTATGTGTTAGCCAGAGGGCAGTTTGTGTACATTTCACGGTAAATGTAACAATGACTGGGTACTTGCGATGATAATACTGTAAATTGTACAGAAAACCATTGAAAAACTGATATATTGTAAGTAACATAGTGATGTAAAGTGTCAGTTGTCAGTATTGTGTATGTGTATGTCAGTATTGAGAGTGAGAAGTAATATAATTGTTTTACGAATGCGGGGTGTTTCTAATGAGGCGCACAAGACTGCAAAAAACCTATTCTTGTTCATCATAGCTTAAAGGTCGACAACACGACCACGTGTCTTCCATCCGAAACTTGCACGCCCTCTAATCGCTGTAGAATAACATCAACGATCCGCATATACACTCACACGAATACAATCTTCGATATAAAGTATAGCTGTTATTATCGACAACAGCTGTGCATGTAGTTTCTGTTCGCTGTGGTTCTCATTAGAACACGGAGTGGATATCAACGAGACAGCCACAGGCATTTCCGCCTATGCGAACGAGATATAAAAGGCGTTTCAGCCGACCCATTCGGCTGCCATTCAGCTTCTTCATTTCTATTATATGTTCGCTTATGCACAGAGGGCCATTACTTCAATAGTACTGTTGAGAGTTGTCATATCTTTTAAAGACCCATTAGTATCTATTACTGTTAACATGTGCGAAACTTTAAGACATTTGTGTGGTGGCAATCGTCTTGTTGGCCGACTATTCATTGTTAGAAGAGCGACCGATAAGCAACTTACAATTAGTACATTCAGAGCCCGATGAAGTCAACGAAAGTATTCGTGCTACACTATTTTGACGTGCGCAATCGTGCAGAAGTCGCGCGTCAATTATTTGCACTGGCCGAGAAGGAGTACGAAGACAAGCGATACACGATGGAAGAATTCCCCGAAGTCAAGTCAAGTGCGTGCAGTATACATATTTAAAAAAAATACTTCCGCCGATCTACGGGAGAGAAGATATTGATCCCAATAGGACAACAATTGCAAACAAAACTTCAAGAAATAGTAAAGAGGGTTAAAAACCACAAGATGAAAGCACCCAAATGATTGACATATCAGGAAGGTGAATGTGATCTTTTTGTTCAGAGTTTCCATTCGGTCAGATGCCGGTGCTGGAGATCAATGGAAAGTATCTTCCGCAGACTCTTGCAATCAACCGATATCTTGCACATGAGTTTGGTAAGTAATCTCCCTCTCGAAAACTTGTTAACTACATTGTAGCAAGAAAGTTGTTCTAACAATAAGTAAGGAATTAATGTTGCTTTGCATATTACAATCAGTTGTCTGATGCGCTATGATAGAGCACGAGAAACAGAGAGCTTGTTCTTTCGTTTGGGCATTGACATTACATTGAGGACGCTGCTCGAAACACAATATCATTATTTCGAATACTCTGGCTTCCAAGACACGGCTGATTTGCAAGCACTAACCCTGTATTATAGAATCGTATTTCTTTGACGCAATGCTCAAAACGTGCAGGTTTCACCGGGCGAACGGCATTCGAGCGTGGATGGGTGGACGCACTGGCCGACCACTTCCAGGACTACTACATCGAATCGCGAGGATTCCTCTACTGCCTCTACGGTTTCAGCCAGGGCGACGTGGTAAACACTATTATTCGTCTGCACATTCATTCACCCATTAGCCTAATCTGGTGAGCAGCTGAAAGTTGCTTTCGAGAACACTTTCAATCCACTTCATTTTGATCTTTGTTGTGTTTCCTAGTGAGAATCAATGCAACCCATGACATTCAAACACACCTCCGCTTTGAATGAGAGTAAAAACGCGGGATTAGTAAAGATCAATATTGGCATATTTCTTGGAGCTTCTTCTTTTTTGATTTTGATTACTTTCTTCGGCATGACAAAGCTATTTAAATTCTTTTCCGAAATTACAATTGAGGCTAAGAACGAAATATTTTTTTTACGAAACGATGGGGCATTCCAGAAACAACTCCAAAAAGAAGTTGGCGAGCCAGCACGTGACAAATATTTCGGCTATTATGAATCCAAGCTGAAGAAGAGCAAGAGCGGGTTCATGGTTGGCGAAAACGTGACGGTGATCGACTTGCAAGTCGCAGAACACGCCGATGTTCTCGAAGGATTCATTCCCGGATATCTGGCACAATTTCCAAAGGTCAGAGCTCGACTTATTGTTAGGGAAATCTATCTCGTAAAGTCTTTGTATGATATTCACATTTAAAATACACTAGAAAACAGAGCGATTTCAAGTGTGGAGTGCTGGAAGTTGAACTGAATATCACTTCAAGCCGTATACAAAAGCTTTTCACAATCAGGGCTCGAACCCCAGTTATCATAAGTAATAACCAGAAAGACTACACACATGCTACCACTGACACTTATTGTTAGTTCGGCTGGGTTCCTCTATGTCACTCATGAGTACAAGCAGCCGTGTTCTGTTGAGTTAACATTCACATTGCTAACACATGTCTTCCAGGTGCTCGCCCACAAGGAGAAGGTCCAGTCGATCCCACAGCTCAAGGCGTATCTGGAGAGACGACCAAAGAGACCCTTCTAGACACTCACACAAATCCCATGTTCAAGATATTTGTCGCGTATTCAGCATTTACCCGATAATTAGCTTATTAATAGTATGTTTGTCATGTGTGCTGTCGATAGAATGTGCTAGTTCGATGTAATGTAAATAAAGTTTTTAAAAAAAACTTTGCATGTCTGGTTTCAGCATAATGAAAGACTATAATTGGATAAGCGCAGCTGCCGCAAAACAGCGAAGATCGCTGCCACTGCACATTGATGCCATTGCACAGTTTGTAGCAGAACTCCGGGCAAATTGCAAGAACGATTGACAACAGTTGAAATTTCACGCACAACTTGCAAATCTCTGAACACTGACCACTATTATATAAAACTAACAAGTTTCGCTCATCCACCGTTGCTACTTTGTAGCTTTAATTCGCTTCCGCTATTTTTCACATTTCACGAGTCCAGTTTTTGCTTTGTACACACGATTGTTTGATATCTCCAGTAGTTTTATGGACATGTTGTTGACAATTTGCATGACCAGGCCGGATACAAAAACAATGGGATTCGAGCAGCCATACGGTTGCCATGAAGACGCAACCGCAGTTTGTTAGTCTCTCTCTCCGAACACAATGTCTCTACTTTGTGCTTGGGAGTTGCAGGCGAGGTGCGTCCGTCATTGCTATGACTACTGTTACTCTCGTTGTTAGTCCGCCGATGATATATAAGGAGAGAGAATGCAATAACAGCCGATGCCACTTCAAGCGCCTTATCAGCTACAGTAACGACCACTTTATTGTTCTCTGTTGCCCTTTTACACGCGTTCTTATCGCCTCAAGGAATACTGTAGGCATGAAGTTGTATAATATAACTAAGACCGTTCACATGTCTTCTGATAGTTATGCACAGCTTGTTGGCTCCGCCGGTCTACAGAATCTCGTTGCAAAGCATTCACGCTTCATAACAAAGGGATCTGCAAATATAAGACCGGCGTGAGCTCCACCGGCACAGCGCAATGTGCATAGTCATAGTCTATTCGATGCTAGACATGAAATATTTTGCCTTTTTGGACAATTCCATGACAAAGTGCCAAAAATGCCGTTTTCCGCAAGTTCCTTTCACTAGAAATGGTCCTGAGGCTGGGTGGCTCACCAATACCGGCATGCACCTGTCAATCTGTGCTTCTTAAGTAAAACAACGCCAATAAGGCTACGTCAGTTGTACAAAAGCGGAATCGCATCAGGAATGCCGTCGTACACTTTCCACTACTTCACCGGTCGCGGTCTGGGAGAGGTCTCCCGACAACTGTTCGAGTTGGCCGGCAAGCCGTACACGGACAAGCGGCACACTCAAGAGGAATTCCCGGCTGAGAAATCGAGTATGTCTGTCGTGGTAGAAAACCCCAACCCGGATTCCGTAAACTTGAAACTTCATAGGCTTCTACTAACTAATGGGAATTTGCACTAAGCTCACAGGAACCTGTGTGACTGGAAAGCTTGCGGAATCCGGGGTATTCCTATCGCGGCTGCTATTTATGAACTGCAAAACGTAAACGTTACAACAATTACAAGTGTCACCATTCCAAGAACTGCTACTATTAGTAAACGTAAAGTGCAGTGTTGTTGACAACGGTTGTACGTTAATTGCCTCTTCTTGAGAATTCCCCTTCGGGCAGCTGCCCGTCCTGGAGGTTGACGGCAAGATGATTCCACAGTCATTCGCCGTCGCGCGCTACCTTGCCAACGAATTCGGTAAGGGTGACAACCACCAATTACTACATTCAGAGAGTCCAATGAAGTCAACAAAAACCCATGAAACCTACTAGTATATCAAAGTAGATCAGTCTGAAACGGACTGGAATGTCTTTTAAAGCTTACAATACAACCCATACCAACTAAATATGCTTACAATGAGGAAAAACCAACTGCATTATTAGTTATTGTTAGAAGACACCACAAAAATCGATATTGCACGTTGAAAATCGATATCCCTTCAGGATTCGCTGGTAAGACCCCGTATGAGAAGGCCTGGTGTGACGCGCTCGGGGACCAGTTCAAAGACTACGGAGCGGAGATCCGTCCGTATCTCGCCGTTGTCATGGGCTTCAAGGAAGGCGATGCTGTGGGTCTTCCAGTCCATTCAAAACACATTCATTTTGAAACACCAACAAATTTCCTCAACTCGAAACATTCAAAGAACACTAGAATATTTATCAACCAAAACGTGCAGCAACACCTATGCGGCGTGCCGTTTCCAATGACTTGCAACAGAGAACGCCGGGCTGATGGAAAAATAAGCTATAACAAGGGCATACACTTAAATACAATAAGTGTTGATCAGCAGGAACAAATATTATTCCAGAAGAAACTGCAAAAAGAGGTTGGAGAGCCAGCTCGCGACAAGTTCTACGGCCAACTGGAGGCTCGACTGAAGGAAAGCAAGAGCGGATTCCTGGTCGGTGATGCCGTCACTTGGGTCGACTTGGCTATGGCCGACCACGTCGATGCCCTTCAGGGACTGGTTCCGGGATTCCTGGACGGATTCCCCAAGGCAAGCATACTTTACACTTACTGAGTTTATAACAACGGCAATGTATTAGGCAAATACATATCCTAATTGTAAAATTAAAACAGTTCAAAGTTCATTCTTTTCAGGTGCTAGCACATAAAGCGAAGATTCAAGGTCTTCCAAAAATCAAGGCATGGCTGGAGAAGCGACCAAAGACCAAATTTTGATCTCATCCCATATCAACTCTTCACATTCTACATTAATTATCTACTCTGTATCTCAACTTTGCTGGTAAAAAATATCAATTTCATTTCTCACACTATCTATAGATGTTAAAATAAATGTTATTTAATGGATGTTCTGCATAATACATACACCAAAATGTTAAAGACGAAGTTTAGGTGCAAGATGGCATAATACGTAAAAGCTTAGAAAGACTATACGACAGTGTTAGCGAAGTAATTCTTGCCTTTCGCAATGGTTCCACAGTTGAATTTCATTTCTCACACTAAAGATCGTGCTGCAGATTACTCATTGTAATCCTCACACATTTCGACATAACATACAAGCAAAACGCATACACCTTTCAACTATCACTGAATGCTCAGCAAAGGCATAGTGATAAGTACCTCGACACATAAGCAAGCTATTCCACCAATTTCGCAAGTTTTGCCTCAAAGGGAATATACAACTCTCTTATCAGCGTAATCGTTAGTCTGAATGTTAGTAATGCACGGAAAATAGCACAAGCGGAAACCCGTCCGCAACAGAAAAGAGCATAGAATACTTGCTTATATTCTGTTCGTTTCAAAAGGGCTGCAAACCACTAGCCTTCACTTTATTCTTAGTGGCGATAATACTTTGTGTAATGTCAAACTGCAAAGAAGATTCCTTGTAATATATATATTACTTAATAAAACTTTGAAACTAATACAAAATATTGAACAAAATGGATAAAATAAACGTCACGCCAACGAGCTCGCAACATTAAGGTAGTAACCTAAGGAACAATCGCGCCCATCTCGTATGTACAACCGGATAGGGTTACGCGCATTCTTTCCCCCAAGCAGTTCATCAACGAAACCACAGGGACCATGGGAAAAAGCACGTGCGGAGTTCCGACATGAATTCTGTTCAAAGAAGTTCCACAAAAATAGCTTTTCACAATTTGCTGAATAAGTGAAACACCCGTCGGTGTAAAATATGCATTTCCTTTCGTCATCGTGCAAATACGGTATAGTAGACCGGTGAAAGCAGCGTGCTGTGCATTACATTACATTTCAAAAAGAGAATGGGTTGAACAACACAATGGTGTTGACAGTTGCTACATGCATTTGAATGCCGCTTGATTTGTGTTTCACTTACTAATATTAATATTCTGATTCCTGGATATTCCCAAAAGTAATGGCGCACGAGGCTCAAACTACACTGGGGCACTAGTTTTGTGTTTATTCTTATTACTGGCCATTAGAGTGGGACGTTCAACACATTTTCAACACACCGCTCTTGTTCGACACAATGGTGTCATACGTGTGTGTGTT
>JACMIJ010000590.1:0-12573 GCA_014805365.1 Koerneria luziae
CCGTGTGTTGTGCTGCAATCACCCAGCAGCCATTCCAGAATAGTTCGTGATCAGGAGACGGACGATGATGTGTTGTTCGCACTTGCGAATCTTGCAACGCCAGCTTCACACATGCCGCCCATGTCTCGAAGAGAATTGTAGAACCGATTCTTTTTATGCTATATGCATTATCCCATTCAAAGTGGTCCTTCCTTCTTCGAACACATTTTCACAGTGAATGATCTTTTGCTATTGTGAGAGATGCATTATGTATATTTACCCACGCATGCTATTAAGGACATTCCACCATCACTTTGTTACACTTTTAAGATGTGAGAAAAAATGTTCCGTTTAAAAAGAATTTTTCCTCACAATTTCCTCACACCACCATAATCATGTGTTTCACAGATGAATGTATTCAAAATCTCCTAATTGTAAGATAGCAGCTTAACGAAAACCGGCAACCGTTGATCTGAGGTCGCCTGTGCAATGATCAGCACGGGGAGAGCACGTGAAGTGCTCCTACTCGGGTTTTTGGTTGGCCAGAGACCGGATCCAACTAGACTGACAATTCTTACACCAAATAATCATCACTGACTTTCGAAAGCGCCTCTTCAAAGATGCAACAGAGTCCGTACGACAATCAGTCAACTACGATGAATTCTCATTGTTAGAAACAACTGTGAATATAGTAAGACATGCCGCTTCGATGCATACTGTATGCTCAACAGTGAATTACAGTATTCACCGACTGAACTCCAGAAGCTTCTCTCGGTAATGAGCATTCTGCTGATTTTGTCTTATGGCAATACTGTACTCTTGAAACTGGATTTAAAAAAAAACAATTTGAAATGATAGTTGCTTTGCCTTACAGTCAGAAAGAATATGAGATTGATGCATGATCCGTCCATCTACAACTCAACACATGAAACACAACGCCCTGTGTCAGCAAACGTTTTCTTCCTTGAAGACTCTTTCATGTTGACCAAACTTCATGAGGGAACACTCTCTCGACGGTAATCTTTACTCTCTCCCGCACTCGTAAACTGAAGATGTTTCCCAATTTTACCAAAAAAAACATTTAATATTTTTACAAAACAAACGTCGCAATTCTTCACTAACAATAAGTTGTAAGTTTCACACTACAACAATTGCAATAATCTTGTTAGTTCAATGACGTCTGATATGTGCAACGAATAGCTGAAACTAACAAAAAGTAACAGCTCATATCTGACGATGATTCCAATCGATCACACGTCTGCCGTTTCATTCGGTGCGAAAATGACGATCTTCATAGGCCCGTTGTGTTTGCACTTTGGTCTTTTGGGAAAAGGGGGAGGGCCCTGTTGTGGCCCCTCGCCTCTCAATCTCTACTTTGTGCTCTCTGCAGGGTGTGACTAACAACAACACAGTTGTTGGTCGGTTCTATTTTTGCGGGTGGTATAAAAGGATGCGCCGTGAGGGTTGGGGATCGGGTTGGCTGTTGTCTTCAATCCCGTCCTAACAATAAGCATCGTCCATGCCAACTATCAAAATCATTCTTTGCTGTTCTTTCCTATGATCTTTTCTATAGACATTGATGCACTTCCACTATGCTGGTGTACATTGCATTTACTCTTATTGTCTCTTATTATTAGTGTCCAAGCATACAATGAAAACGTTTCAGTAACTGTTAATTACATGCTATGTTGTTGCTTATTCGTTCTCAGACCTAGTTGGTGACTTATTATTTTCAATTTTTAGATATCATCATAAGAATGGCTTCTATCCTCGTCACTGGTGGAAATCGTGGAATCGGACTCGGTCTGGTCAAGGAACTTCTGAAGGATCAAAAGTACGGAACAGTCATAGCGACAACCAGGAGCATCCCCAACTCCAAGGTAAACACATTAACCAATTCTTTCGAAATTACGTATTTGTCTAGAAAGCATCTTTTACCTTATAGCTGGTCAGTGATGTAAAATGTGTTTGGCTATAGCGCAGTCTTTCATTTGTCCAAAAGTCAAAGTCCTTCGTATTGTTGTACATGCAAAAATCGTTGTGATCAGAAAGTTACCTTTATGGTAATTCCAAGTAGACAATTGCTTATAAGTGTTCCTAAATAAGAATGGGGACTTTTGTTTCCCAATATGTTTCTGAAACATCAAGAACCTTGTCGATAACTATTTGGAAAAAGTACTCCTTTACATATAAGGATTCGGCATTCTTACAGGAGCTCAGTGCTATCAAGGATCCCCGCCTCCATCTCGTTGAACTTGACGCGTTGAGTGATGCGTCAATCAAAGCTGCTTCTGACAAGGTAATACTGTATCTTCTCGATAGAATGAAATTTACATACTTCCTGTTCCTTAGCTATAAGAGAATTCTACTGTATCTACTTATTAGTGTTGTTAAATGAGAACTTTGAATTCCCCAAAGTTTTTCTGGTGTTTCCATCGTACATACTGTGTATCGTGTATACTATGTATATGTATTCTTTGTTGTGCGAACCTCCCTGGTTCTCTCTCTCTCACAGTGTTGTCCTAGGTCGCACAAATCGTCGGAGGCGCCGGATTGGATGTTCTCGTCAACAATTCCGGTGTCCTCATCCCGTACGATCTGAATGGACCCGTCGACCGGACGAAAGTTCGGGATAATTTCGAGGTGAACGTCGTCGGAGCTGTGATCATCACACAGGTATTCATCGTTACCATTGTTAACCTTATCAGAACGGGCAAGAGTTGTGAATACGGTAGTTATTATAAACTGAATATTGTTCCCTCGTTCTAGTCTATTGACTGTGCCATAAGAAAATGTTCTTTGCTCAAAGATGATCGTTCCTCCAACATAATTTTGAATGATTAGTGGATTCCCCTTTAAGGTGTTCCTTCCTCTTCTTCGGAAGGCAAAGGCAGCCAAGATCGTGAACATCAGCAGTTTCCTCGCCTCGCTCTCGCATTCATGGGGATCCGTCCCCGGTCGCAACTTCACACCATATTCTATGAGCAAGGTAACAGATCATGCATGTTCTGACCGATATAGTGTTTCACTAATATTTCTAGGAGATAATTGTATTTGTGTCGAATCATCATTGGGTTCACGAAATTGCAAGATAAGTATCTTATTGTTAGCAAAAAGGTTTAAAATTTTTTCTTCTTTTGCATGAGTCCTAACTAGATCATTCACTAGCAGGAAGAACTGGAAAAAGTATGAATACAGTCAGATAGTTATTTGGCTATTAACAAATTTATTTGCTTCGTCACAGAAAGCAATTATCAGGCATCAATGGCTCTTACAAAAACCTAATTGTAAGTACTGTACGTTTCAAAAAGGTATTCATACTCTCATTGCTCTCGGGTCGCATTTATTGTTAGGAACAAACAAAACTTGATGCACAAATCCCACGTGTTCAGACTGCTCTGAATCAATTGACGGCGAGTTTGGCGGTCGATCTGAAGGATGAGCCTATCTCGATCATCTCGGTTGATCCCGGATGGGTGCAGACGGATATGGGAGGAAAGGAGGCGTCTATTACGGTCAGTGCAGCTGTTTTCTGTATTCACTCACTCCTACAAAATTCCACGTTCACAGAATTTTACATACGCTGAAAGGTGTTTATTTTCATTGTCTTTCTACATATAAAGAGCACAGAAATATGATGCAGTGACAAAGTTTCCAGAAAATGTAGTCTAAAAAACCAGTTATTACAAGTGAACGCGATAGTTTATAAAAAATAATATAAAGAAAGACCAGATAGTTTCTTGAATCATGTTTTTGTTTAGGTCGAGCAATCTGTTACGTCGCTGGCAAGCACAATTGGAAAAGCCAATAAGACACACAGTGGAGGATACTTTGATCGTGATCTCAAGACTCTCACTTTCTAGTTGTAAGTTACAAACTGCTATTGAAAACGATCGTTGTATTATTTAATTCCTCAATGCTCTGACTCTTATCTACATCTTATTGTTAGAACGTTTGTGAATATCTCCCTACTGTTACTAATAAACTATCATATTATGCAATAAAAAACAAATGTTGCACACGGAAAGAATATAATATGCAAAGAGTCAGTGTATGTACAAAGGCAATGGAAGTATTTCGCACTGCCGCATGAGAAACAACCTTCCGATCGCTTCAACAGCTTCATATGGTTGGGCGGAACATACAAGCAGTCTATCTATTCTCAAACACACGTTATTACACACTGAACGAACAAAGAACGGTGCCATTGAACAGTAGTATCTTCTTTCTTTCCAAGTGATACGAGCATAAAATACACGCCTCGCTATCAGAGATGATGCCTATCAACAATCATATCAGTGTCGGTACATTATGTGCAAAACGTGGTGATTTGTGTACTGTTATGTGTGTTCTATGATAAAAATCGCACGGTTCTCTGTGCTCTTTGATCTTTTGAGTGGATAGCCAACTTTTTTGTCACCATCGAACCCGTTAACCCGAAGACTGTCGAGTCTCTAGTCTGTGAGCAGATCCACGTATGGCTAACAACAATACAACTGTGTTGGGCACATAGAATGGTATAAAAGGTGCACCCGTAAGGAACTCGGCATCTTGTTCACCACTTCATCCTAGAAAAAGGTAGTTTTTTTTTCAGTAGCTCTTTGCAGTTTGAAGAGTTCCACACACATGCAACTGTTGAAGACATAGTATATCGTGTTTTCCGATCTAACCCTAGTTGATACCTCTCCCTAATTTCCATGGACTTCTCAAACAATGATATTACTTCCAGTAGGTTGTTGGTTCTATTCAAATTTTTCGTTTTCTTATGAATATTGTAAAATATTGTTGATTTTACTATCAGAATGGCTTCTATCCTCGTCACTGGTGGAAATCGTGGAATCGGACTCGGTCTGGTCAAGGAACTTCTGAAGGATCAAAAGTACGGAACAGTCATAGCAACGACCAGGAGCATCCCCAACTCCACTGTAAGACATCCTTCCATCCATTATTATTATCGTTACGAATCTTATTGTTAGGAAACCTATCCTTTGGTCGCAACTTACTCCTACTTGTATGATGTCTGAAGAAGAGGAAGCAGAATACCAGTTGACAAATGTTTGCAGGCGTTGAATGCCATCAAGGATCCTCGGCTACGTCTCGTAGAGCTGGACGCCTTGAGCGATGAATCCATCAAAGCTGCCTCGAACAAAGTAACATTTTACATACTATGTTACATTAAGTAGTGGTAGTATAAATAATAATGTTTTTCTTACCACTGTAGTGCTAAAGCCTTACAATTAGTTATGGACTTTCTTTTATTGTCAAACATTTCAGGTAGCACAAATCCTTGGAAATGCAGGTTTGGATGTGTTGGTCAACAATTCGGGGGTACTCATCCCGTATGATCTCAACGGTCCCGTCGACAGGAAGAAGGTCCGGGACAACTTCGAAGTGAACGTCGTTGGGGTTGTTGTTATCACACAGGTACGACTGTATTCTTATTTTGATGCCCATTGCAAAAATTACTCTGCTACGGCTATGGCTGATTCGTGAAGAGACAGAAACGAAACAGGGAAACAACAGTCGCACTCGACCGTTGTGCATTCGTGTTTCTTATTATTTCCTTGCCAGCACCACTTTGACAATAATGAAATGATTGCCACACATTTAGGTGTTTCTTCCACTTTTGCGCAAGGCCAAGGCAGGCAAAATCGTGAACATCAGCAGTTTCCTCGCCTCGCTCTCACACTCATGGGGATCCGTCCCCGGGAGATTCTTCACACCATATTCCATGGGAAAGGTGTGTCTTCATGCTGGAATCTTGTGAATATCGACCATTTTAATGTTCCCGTTATTACAGGATGTGTATACTATCTTAGAGGTTACAGCCCATTGTGATTTTATCACAGATAATCCTAACGTATCACAATTATCACTTGCGAACACTATCTGTGAGTCGAGGCAGTAGTAAACCAGCATATAATCTACCAGCAAGTCACTTAAATCTCTTTTTTAGTCTGCTTTGAATCAATTGACGGCAAGTCTGGCGGTCGATCTGAAGGATGAGCCTATCACGATCATTTCGGTTGATCCCGGATGGGTGCAGACGGATATGGGAGGAAAGGAGGCCACTATCACTGTACGTGCACTACTTAGTAATCCACAAATTTAGATCTTAAAAACACTTATCATAAAGAAATACAGTAATTTATGACAAGATGAGGACCACAAATTGGGAGACGAATATTTTCCTCTACAATATTCATTCAGGTAGAGCAATCGGCCACTTCCCTGGCTAGTTCGATTGGCAAGGCCAATAAGACACACAGTGGAGGATACTTCGATCGTGATCTCAATGTCCTCACTTTCTGAAGCAACAATTGCAATATGAATATTTTGCCCAATGACGAATATCTTATTGTTAGCCGTCTTTATCCTTTTGTTAACTTTATTGGAAAATGTATTGGAATGTTTTGTTGTCGAGTAAGGGTAAAAATAAAGTATTATCACTTGTAACAAACATTGAACATGGACGGAAAACATTACGCGAACAAACGTGTAAGCATTGGGAACCAATAACTATTTTATAAAGTGTTATATCACCAAATAACAGAGTACTATAATAGAAAACGAAACAAAATGGACGTCATGAGAACAGCATGTCATTTTAACAACTGAAAGGAGTTCAGAAAATTATAATAACGAGCAATTTTTTTTCATTTTGATCAGGGAGGGGGGGGGAGGACATTCCCTTTCAACCTCATTGAAACTCTCTATTTCTCTTGCGACAGGTATGTAGTCAACAACAACAAATGTTGGTCACTAACATATTTTCGAGTGGCATAACAGTCAACACCCATCCCATGAAAGTGTCACCAAGCCCATCTTTCTCCTCTCTTGAGCCCATTCCTACCACTCTTCAAGATTTTGTCGCTATCCAAAGCCTTGCGAACATGGATTTTTCATTGCCGTCCATGGTCTCATTTGAACAATGCGCCAGATAACAGATATTCATGTTCTATTTTTGTTCCTTGAGATTTACTGTTGTTACCGTAACAAATGAAAAAGTTTTTTTTGAAGAATGTTTTGCTATCAGAATGGCGTCAGTCCTCGTCACTGGTGGAAATCGTGGAATCGGATTCGGTCTGGTCAAAGAATTTTTAAAGGATATGAAGTATATAACGGTCGTCGCCACAACCCGATGCATCCCGAAGTCCACTGTAAGAGGATCTCTCTCATCGGAAACAGCTCGGTGTTGCATCGAAATGGGCTGCCGGCTGGAAACTGCCGGACAGTGAATGGTATTCTTGCAGGAACTGAGAGCTATCAAGGACCCTCGGTTGCACGTTGTAGAACTCGACGCGTTGTCCGATGAGTCAATCACAGTTGCTTCGGACAAGGTCGTCTTTTCGCCTTATTGATAGTTGTATCATGAATGTTTATATTTTCAACAACAAGACAATCAAGGAAACGCAGTCTTACAATTAGTAATCACGTACACAGTTCGTTCAAATTCATATCATGAAAGTGATTTGATGTTGAAATATTATTCTGTCCCAGGTTGAACAGATTCTCGGTAATTCCGGATTGGATGTGTTGGTTAACAATGCCGGTGTCTTTATCCCATACGATCTGAATGGAAAAGCAGATCGGACAAAATTCCGGGATAACTTCGAAGTGAATGTCGTTGGAGCTCTCATCATCACGCAGGTCACATCTCTTGTTCGTTGGCAATAATCGTTTACATTGTTGGTCATATTGAAAGTAGAACACATGGAACGAAGAAATGAACATAATGTGTGATAGCCATTGCCATATTTTGTATGTTAGCCATTGTGATAATACTTTATTATTACAGTTTACCACATTCTTGTGTGAGATTTTGCAAGGGCATTATGTTGATGACCAAAAATCGAAGTGGAATGTGTTCAGAGTGATTGATCACTGTTTTGCACTCCTTGTTGTTATTGTTACCTCGGAAAGTCAGCAGTGACGTGCAAAAAATCGAAACATGTAATATATATTTTCTTTACATTTTGAGTTTCCTATGCTTGCCAACAGTATATTGGCAGCAAATAATTGTAATACATTTAGGTGTTCCTTCCACTTTTGCGCAAGGCCAAGTCAGGCAAAATCGTGAACATCAGCAGTTTCGTCGCCTCGCTCTCGCAGTCATTGGGATCCGTCCCGGGCAAGGATTATACTCCGTATTCTATGAGCAAGGCAAGACTACATTCGTATTTCCCTACCGTTATACAGTATATTCTATGCATCGCATACAGCACAGCTTAAAATGATTAATAATGCATTACTCGTACATTTATAACTGTTCTCTTAGACTAATAATATTAAATATTACACTTGTTAACATCTAGAACACGTATTACAAAATGTTTATTATTGCATCGAGCTTTTATTCCATAAGAGAAAACGAAATACATATATGAACACTCAAATACTATTTCAACTCGTAACTCATTTTTGATACAAAAGAAATTGACAGTAACATTCAATGAAAGTGCGTGTATTACGTGAGACACCAAGCTTATTATTAGCTCTCGTTTGTTTCGAACAGAAGCATAACAGCTTATTTTGTATTCTAATGGAGTCAGGAATTTTAATAATAAAACACGTATCACCAAGCAGCAGTGTTGGAACTAAACATTGCATTTTTCTGTTGATTCACTCATCTTATTGTTAGACCGCTCTGAATCAAATGACGACAAGTCTGGCTATCGACCTCAAGGACCAGCCGATCACAATCATCTCACTTGACCCGGGATGGGTACAGACAGATATGGGAGGAATGGACGCTACCATTACTGTATGTCACAATACAAACAAAAGTACACAATCTTCGATTGCTACTAAATAATGTTCTTTCAGGTTGAACAATCAGCTTCCTCCCTGGTCAGTTCAATTGCAAGAGCAACGAAATTGGAAAGCGGTGGCTTCTTCGACAGAGATCTCAAACTCCTACCCTATTGAAAACAATGTAGCAAGTACAATACAACGCTTCCAATGCTTAGTATTTTCGCAACTTGTGTCGCACATAATCATCATAAATAAGTAAAGGATGATCACATCAAGCAAACAAACAAAAAAGAACACACATATGTGTATACGAAGATAATATGTACAAAGTGCACAAAGCACATTGTGTATGGCGATACCTGAGGTTGTTGGCACCATTTCGTCCCAAATCTTATAATCAGCAGCACCCAAGAGTATACTAGGCCACTCAAGTCACTGAAATAATTTATTGGTTTAAGGTACCGCTTTGTATCAATATGTAAACCGTGTTAATTGTTCAATCTTATTGTTAGTTTTGGGCTTTTTAAACATGTTTGCAAATAACTTTGAATCACATGCGCATTCGACGACAGCAAGAAAAAGGTATGCCACTCAAACCGGAGTAGACAACACGGTGAAACATATTTCAAACCTGATAAAGCATACCATCAACTGCCATTGCCGGAATCACCATCCCCGGAGTCGTTGTTATCGGTGTTGTCATTGTTATCCGAATTATCGGAACTGTCATCGCTGTCCCCGCTGTCTCCACTGTCTCCACTGTCATCTCCACTCGATCCTCCGTTCCCTCCTCCCTTTCCTCCCTTGCCACCTCCTTTTGAGCCCACACCGCCAGTGGGCAGACAGCCAACAGCCGTTGACAGGAGGTAGCATAGCAGAAGCAGTTGTAGCGGTGCCATACAACGGATACTTCACAAAGGGAACGGATTGCGAGAAGTATCGGTCTGATGGCAACCAAATAGAGGGTGGTTTCAACTCAAGACGGGAGTCTCCGGAGTTTAACGGTAGTTATCGTGCACCAACCACCAGCAATTACGACGTAATAGAAAATTAGTTCTTTTTGTTAGCAACGTTGAATATTCACCGGTAGCTGACCTCTATCGATAAAATGGAATTGGGCCGTTGGTCGATGGGATGGGGGATGGCAAAATGAACCAAAATCCACCTTGCGGCAGAACCCGATTTGGTCCCGAGGCTAACATCCTCCAAGCAGCAAAATGATGCATGCATATGTTCGATCAACTGCGTTAATTCGATCAACCAACCATCCTGGACAGAGGAAAATGCAAGGAGGGACAGCGAAAGGAAGAACAACACAATGAAGAATAAAAATATAAGGAACACTAGAACTCATCAGATGAAGAATGTGACAATGACAGGGAAGAATTGGGCCTTATTTTTGTGCGCCCTATTCGGAAGGCGCTGACAATGAAGAGGAAGGCATCATTATTGTCATTATTGGCATTGTACTGTTAAGTTACATCTTACAACATTGTTAGGTAGTATGCATATCTCGCATACAGCCAAAGTGTCATCACCTGCAACTTTGGTGTATGTATGATATTACAAATACAAACAACAAGAGTAAGCTTGATTGCGTCGTTCAAAATAAAGCGAGCTACGGAAAATTATGATATGTAGAATCAAAGCCTGCAAGTAAGCATATTTTAGTCGGTCCCCCAGATTCCAAAGTACCTTGTAGCCCAACAGCAAAGAGGACCGTTATGTTTCTACAAGTGCATAACCCTTAAGAGTTAGCGTAGAAAATGTCGCCTTGTATCTTAGAAAGAGAAAGTAAATGTACCCTCTCTGCACCTTCTTTGTATCAGCGGTGCACTGTCGAGCAACTAGATGGACCCGATCTATCCCGTAGACTGCAATCCACACTAATGGGATTAGCAGCGGTTTTTATCGTGGGTGTAGCGGTCAACGGTCAATAATTCTCTTGTGAAACTTTTTAAGCTACTTTCAACGACTGTGTCTCTAATAGCAATATTTCTAATAATGGTACGCAGTAAACAGGCGTAATATCTGTGCCACAATATTTGCATTTGTTTTCAAGAAATGAGAGTGAGCAGTGACAAATTCTACTAATTGTAAGGAAGAAAAACCATGACCAAATATATATCAACGTATATCTTTAGCACCAGTGTATTTTCTGATTAACGGGCTCTGTTAAGAAAAACTGTGAACATTGTTATGGAAGGTGGACAAAGCTTGCGTGGGTGTCACTTAGTGGATCGGAATGATCAGCAGGTTTGTCCGACTAATGCAACATGCTGAGGTGATCACAGTGGACCGTGATCGAAATGATTGACGGGATGATCAGAAACTACTTCAAGCATGTGCATATGTGTATGGCATTTTATCTGCAATCTTATTATAATTGTAAGATTCTCATCATTTTACAATAAGCATTCCTTCTGCAAAAGAACACTATGTAATGTCTAAGAGGTGGAGAAAATCCACGTTTAAAGAAAGTGTAAACTCACTTTTTAAAGCACTATGTCCCCGTGAACCATAGCTTGTCCTGATTGTGAGTGTGTTTGACACTTCTGTAGCTTGTTTAGTGTTATAAATGTCAATTGAGTGTTTTATGAGGCTTGAAAGACAGAAAATCGTCAAAAAATAGCATGTGACTATGCCCTATTTATTCGTGTTTCACAATAAACATAAGACTCGGGCATAGTAAGAAAAAAGTGCGTTCACGCCTTCTTTAAGCACAATCATCTAATTGTAAGAAATGACTATGTCTGTGTTTTCTCCATATCTGTGTTTCACAGCAATCATAAGACTATTCAAGACACGCTCACTTTTTTCAATAAGGTATGCTTATTTTATTCAGCAATGCTAAAACAAGACTAATGTCGTGTCCAGCTCTGGACAAATATATCTACTTGTCAAACTAACATTAACATCGCGAATACCTGCTTAAAGACGAGTCTCCTTTAGAACACATCGACTTGATGTCAACCCGATGACAATAAGGATGATTTGTTGAATCCATAGTGGAGAGGGAGAGGCGCACGCGATGGCAGCCGCAACTGTACAACTGATGTTTTCGGCCGCCTTCGAAACAGGGAATCCCCCACAGAGATCCATTCTCTCGACATTGTACATTGTGATCAGCTGGCAGAGAGAGAACACCCCCCTCCCTTTCTCTTCTTACATCTTCTAGTTTGTGCCCCGCATGCAATGTCAACTTTCCCGAGACCTAGAAGGTTTTGTGTAAATCTTCGATTTACACCTTTGTAAATTGAAGAGTGAATCAAAGCGTAATATTTAGTAATGAGACTTCCAGCTTTTTCAAGATTGGTGCATTGTGGAATATTGTATTGTGCCATAAGAGAACTATGATACAATTTGTTGCCAGAAATACAGCTGGAGAGGATAAAGATAGCTTGTTACTGATCATGTTATTCATCATGGATAGACTCTGTGATGATCACAAATACACGACGGTTCTTATTGCGAAAATGTCTCTTTTGTATATGTATTACCGATAAACGATTGTACCATGTATATATATTACGGCCTCTACTCAACCGTCTCTTCAATAATCCGTGATCTATTCTTCGATGATAATTCTGTTGAGATTTTCGGAATTTCCTGACAAACGTTGAGAAATTTGTAACATGTGGTGAAATAGTGTGTGATGGCTCCAGTTTGAAGTTATTCATGTTTGGCAGGAAGGCAAGGATAAAACAAACTAACAATGAGTAAATAAAGTATGCAAACAGTCAAATAATAGTAGCATCAGCCTTCCACACCTTACAGCATTGGTGTGTCTAGTCTGTGCTTTGTGTGTGGTGACACGAAGAGATGGTGAGGGGGGGGGGG
>JACMIJ010000591.1:0-17397 GCA_014805365.1 Koerneria luziae
ATTAGGGGTGGGAGTGGCTGAGGCCCTCCCGCCGGGGGATCCTTACGGAGGGTCCCTCGGAACCCCGCTCGATGGCTCAAGCCTATATCTTGATATTCTCCTCGTCACTCGTCGCTCTGGGTCTTGGTTAGGTTCTCCCCCTTCGGATGTGTGGCTGGCTGCTAGCCACCATCCTTTACTATACACTTTGGTAGAAAAAGTCACGCCTGAGATATGCTTGGAAGTTTTTCGAGTACCTAACAATAAGACACCATTTTCGCTCTGTTTTCTGTGAAGCGTGTTATTCTTTCGTCGTGGCAGAAATGTGCTTAGATCACACCCGCAACATCTGTGAACGGCGGGGCATGTAAGAAAAAAGGTTTTTGCCTTTAAGAATTTACGGCTTCCGGTCCCCACTAATCACTGCAGTTCAACAAACGAAGGTTACTAAGACTACAGAATAAAAACAGTGAGCTAAACCTTCAAAATTGAGCATTGCCTTCTATGAGACTTTTTTCTGTAGTTTTGACATACCACATAAAAATGTTGCAATAAAAATAAGAGTTATGTGTAATGCACATTACGTGTGCAATTGCACAGTGTTACCCGTGCGCTTTTGTGCTTCAGTGTTGTTACGAAACCTGCAATGATTCACCGATGTTTCACCCACGGTTCACCACAAAGTGTGTTCGATCAGCTAGTACTACTCATAGATGACGCTGACTGTTACTCACTGGCATAATTGGCCTGTCTAGTGTGCGTGTACTGTGAACGAGGATTAGTACACTACATCATTGTGCACTTGCTCGGTACCTTCACTTCTAATGCATACATGCTATTGAAACTGTCAAATCAAATGTTATTCGATGGAGAGTACATTTGGAGTCAGTACAATGCAATACAACGGACTTACAATGCAAATTCCTTCGTTCACTCTCAAAAGTGGGCCATTCAGGATTAGGCTGTTGTTAGAACCCCACGCTCTCACCAGCTCCCACCTTATCCCCACTTCATTGTTGTTAGGACATAGCGAAGCGAATCACATGTCCCTGTGATAAGCACCCTTGAATTGGTTATCAGGGCTTTATTCGAGAGAGCACTAAAATCACTCTTCAATCTTCCCTAGTGTACACTGTCGGTAGTGCAGCCGAGTCAAATTCGGGGCGGTCCACTGGGTATAACCAGGCTAGGGCTTGTCCTATCTAGACGGAAAGCACCGAGCCTACGAATACGGGAATGGTGTAAAGAAGAAGAAAGAAGATCCGAGAGAGCATTACTTTACTTTACCTTGCACTACAGTACATTATTCTTTACAATAACAGCATTGTTCAGATGTGTTTCACCTCATACTACGCTGGTGAGGCTGTCGGCAACGGACTTCGTTTCGACTGCAAGTACCTCCAGCACCTGAAGCGGCTCAACCTCACCGATGATACGCCAGCACCAACGGAGATTCCGAAGATTGACTCGAAAAAGGTTTAGCTTGCTCTTGGTGTTTTTTCGGAGATTGACAAAGGTTTGATATTGGTGAAAAAGACTAAAGCCTCCACTTCTGTTGAACACTTATACCATTTGACGAATGCTTGATGAACAGTTTACTTCTGCATTGCGACTCTCTGGATCTCTATTCAACTTATTTTTGTCTCTGATTGTGAGAAGATGTTCGTTTAGGTGGTGTTCGTTACGTATTCCTCCAGCAACCACTTTCGGGAGTCGCGAAAGTTCATCTCGGCACTTCGGAATCTGTACGATAATAAGATCGTCTACTACGATCTGGGATTGACGATACGAGATGTTCGTTTGGATTTGCAACCATTTGGCTTTAAATGAGCTGTAGAACCGTTATTTCGTTGGGGCCCAAATGCAAAACATTTGTTGAGGTAGTAAATCCCCGGATTCCGCGAGCTTCAAATCTCGCAGGATCCTGTGAGCTCAATGGAAACTTCCATTTGTCAGCAGGAACCGGGGAGGTTTCTAGCTAACGGTATCCGGTTGGTTTACTACGGCGGCTGTAAGGGGGCACTCACAAAATGAAATGTTTGATGTGCCTAAATACTACAAGTCACTTTTCCCACGGCAATCCCACCCTGGAGAATGGTGGGTACTTTTTGTACTATCTTTCACCACGGGACTTATTGTTAGTAAGATTACGGCGGATTTCGTTGGCTCACCGTGAAACATTGTGATTGTGGTTCAACCGAGCATTTTACTTGGTACGGTGTTCGTCCATCTGGATAGCAGGAACCGAGAAATGTGGGGATTTTTAGTGTCACCTTTCGTATATTTTGTCAAACAACGTTCTAGAACGTCCGGGTTCTATGTTCTCAAACGTACCATCTCGATGCTTAGATCGACGAACTTCGCACTGTGTGCAACCTCGAGTATCGCCTGTTCAACTTTAGCCGATATCCCGATCACGTGCGCAATCTCATGACGTACGCCTTCAAACCGATCATTCTTGCGGTCAGTTTTTTTCTTCACATGAAATAGTCTTAATTTTCGCATTATAGTATTATAGAAGGAGCAAAGTCATGTTTGTTCTGGCCTTGTATGGTTTTCACATTGTTCTGAAACACACGACAAACGGGACTAGTCATGTGTCCTCACAAGAGAAAATGTTCATTGCATTTGTAAGAAATGCATTCATAACAAGTGTTTTATTGACCCGTCACTTTTGTGTTTAGGGAATGCACATAGGCGAATTCCTCCATGAACTATCGGTTTCCGGGCCCCTTTAATGAAGAAGAAAAACACTTCTTATTATTGTCTTATTCAATTAAAATCGAGCTCAACCATATTCTCGTTCAGGAAGTGTACAACGAATTCGAGTACTTTTGGAGTGTGGACAGCAGTTTCCGTATCACCGACAAGAGCATGCACGAGGCATTCCTCATTCAAGCCAGCCGGGGAACGGTCAGTGAGCACTGAGCAAACTATAACGTAAAGTTCTCCCGATTCAAGGCCGCATAGCCTGTGGGGCGCTAACCGTGGGAGCCGGGTCGATCAAACTATACACAGGCAGGACTGATGTGCTTTGATTGGCAAGACAAGCAGATTTTGGTAACACCGTAGTTTACCTAAAACAAGGAGTTTATGGAAATATCCTGTTTCGTTGTAGAAATGAACAATGAAAAGCATAACAACATTTTTTCTAGGAGGCCAGAAACCGTTGTTTTGTGTTAGCTGAACTGCGTGCATAAACGAAACCCGCAGCTTCTGTGAGGAGGGGGTTGCATATAAGGAAATGGTGCATTTTGCCTTCGAGGATTCACGGGTTCTGGGCCCCCTTTATGTATCAACATTTCAGTACGACGGACTAACGATTCGCTCTCGTACGTCCCACAGCAACCTCGCCGTTACTGAACCAGGTATACTTGCGCTACACCTGCGTCCCTTTACTTCTTCCTTTCTGTTACGAGCTTGATCATTCATCTCTTTTTGATTTCACATTTTTGATGTACTATAATACTATTGGAATATCTGGCTTCATTTCATACAAATACCCGACTTCCACAATATGTATACTTAATATTTCGAGCTTATTCATAATTTTAGCTGCTCATGACAGGTTCACACGTTCGTGGAACGGTACTGATCTGCGAAACATTTGCTAAAAAATTAAGTAAATTTGCACAATTTTGAAGAAACATAACAATAAGATTTGGTCATTCGACGGCAGTTGGATATTTGAACGGAGTCAGAATCAGATATGCTGATAGTACGTAGTACACAGCATTTAAAAACCGCTGGTATCTTATTTATCTACTGTCGTCTAATGTATCTTATTTACACATAAACTAAAGAGTTGACGAGTGGATAAAGAAATATGCAAATTTTTATCCGGCGATCTAATTGTAAGAATCGCTTCAAAAAGAGAAACCCGAACCACAATTCGATTGTTTCAGGAATGTACCACTATCTGCCGGTTTCGTACCCGAGTATGAAGAAGATTCAGATTGAGGCGAACAGCATATTCGTCTATCGATCCGAGTTTGCCAGAGAGGCAATAAAGTGGTACGCGATCAAAAACTTTTCATTGATAGATTATCAAAGATGATAAAAGATCACAGCTCTGATATTCTTCCCATCGACAGATCATCAGAGTTTTGATCTTTTATCACCCTAATAATAAGTAAATGAGGCAGATAGGTTCAACAGTTCACTAGGATCTCATTGTCAGTAATGAAAAGCTTATCTAGACAAAAGATTATCAGAGCTTTGATATTTTATCACTCTAACTATAGGCAAATGAAACATGAAGCGAAAGGTTCACTGGGATCTCGATGAAAAGCTTCCCGCCAATAGTTTTTCAGCCATTTGATCAATCTTCCTTGAAAATACTAGACAATGTATTGTTAGATTTACCTGAGATATAGCGAATTATCTACTATTGGCTTACCTGACTCCGTTCTGTATAAATATTCGACAGTCGATTTATAATGGTATCTTATTGTTAGGTTTCTTTCGATTTACACAAATTTGCTTAGATATTCATATGTTTCACAAACATATGCCATTTCACAAGCTTGTAAACCTGTTATGAATGGTGAAAATTTGGAATACGCTTTCAAATTGAAGATGAAGAGACAGTCGGATATTTGTATGAAACGGAGTCAGATATTGCAATAGTAAGGTTTACGATCTGAGGTCCATTGCTCAGATTTTTTAGAGGAATACTATTGAAACGACAGAACTCTGGTCATTTATCAACCTAACCATAAGTAAATGAAACAGCTGTTACCTTGGAAGGGGGACGATCCACTGGTTAATAGGCTAACAATAAGGTGCCAGTCACATTATGGCATAATACGTTGAGGCAATGGAATTTTAAAACTCAAATTTGCATTTCTTTTGATCTTAGAAGTGAAGCCTTTGTTTTCGCACGCAAATTAAGTACTGTACATAGAAGCAACAAACTGTGGGTTGAAGACACCGACCCTCTTGTAATAAACGGGAATGGTGTAAGGCTGAGCAAGATATGAAGGATACGAGTTTCAGAAATAATATGAGATGTAACAACATCGATGATATGTGTTAGAATAAAGGTGGAATGTTACAGCTAGTTTGTCGATGTTACAGTAATCTCTCTACTATTACGTGTGTAAAGAAGGTGGAAACAACTGTTTTGTTAATGCTACGGTAATTTTTTATGCTACAGTAACCCTTGCTATTCAGGCACTACCTGTGCGGGCTCACCAAAGACTGTATCACACCTGAAGGTGCTCAAGTGTTCTGCTACTTCAAAGATTACTCATACATTGATTTCTTCAACTTCTGCCACCGGTAAGCTCGTTTCCCTTATCATTGGCTTATCAGACTCCGTTCTGTATCCGACTATCGATACATGTTTACTTTTGTAAGCATATTCAAATCCTTTCACGGTTCAGCGCAGCTCACAAGCTTGTGAAATGGTATAGGTTTGCAAAAAAAAATTCAAGACTGGCAATTTGTATAATCGGAAAGAAACCTAACAATAAAATCGTAGCATACTGTGACAGACGGATAGCTGTAGAGAACCGAGTCAGGTATGCCAAGAGTATCCCCCTGTGTCAGTTTTTTGCCTGTCAACAAGAATGCCTATGACAAAAAGTGGTATTGGCAAAATGCCAAGAATTGTTTTTGCAGATTCGATCAATCGTCGTTGAATCTCGTTACGCGTACGCTAAAGGAGAGTCCGAAGTACGCCAGCTTATTCGGTCGGATGGATGATAACGCGTACCGGGGGATGGTGGAGATGATGCGAGAAGACCTGCTGCACACACCGCTGCATATGCCGTGTAGGAAGAATAGTACTGTCTAAGTGTACCGTAATAGTTTGATATTTGGCTCTAGTCCAGTTAAGGGGTTCAAAAAACTGAGGGGTCCGATAGACACTGAGGGGTCTGTAGAACTCACCTTTGCCTTGTGGTTAGAACAGTACTGTCGAAGTGAACCATAATATATTATGTTCTAGTCCAGTTGATTGGTCCAAAAAACTGAGGGGTCCGATAGAAACTGAGGGGTCGGTTGAACGCATCTAGGCATATGCCTTGTAGGAAGACTAGCACTGTCTAATTGAAAGTGAACTAGCATAACAGTTCCTGAGTCCATCACAGTATACTGCTTCTACCATTCCATAGAACCAAATTTGTATACCAACAACGGTTTCCACTCTCTACATATAAGAAAAGGCCTTCATATTTTAGGGTTTTGCACTATTGAACTGAAAGAAGCTGATTTTCAGCATGTCTAAGTGCTTTACGTACTTATCATATAATTAGGTAAACCTAGTGACACTACAACGTTATACATATATGAATATCTGGACCCTTTATTTCACGATTCATCTTGTCTACTTTCAGACCTAATGTTATTCGTGCATGTGCTTCGTTTTTTCCCAATATCTCCTTTTCAAAGTTTCAAGTTACGGGTTCATATCACAGGGATTTGTTACATAAGCAAGTTATGGTTCCCTTTGCTTAAAAACATTAGAAAAAAATCGAGTTTCCTTATCACTGTGTCTACCGCCATGTACATATCGCAAGTGGAACTCGTATCGTAACATATGCATTCCCTGACTTTCCGTTGTATTACACATCTCACTAATTGTAAGATTTCCAGCCCGTGTAACTTTGTATCAGAGTATTATTATATTATAGTTATTTCGTATTGTTATGTTTGACATGTTATAAATCACACTGTAACAGCAACGTGCTTTATACGAATACAATCGCATTTGAAGCAAAAACGACAATATATGAAAAAGTTAACTCGGCGCTCTATCGATACCATGCGCGCGCAGCAGGAGCTCGCCGCACGCGCGCAGCAGGAGCTCGGCGACGCGCGTCGCGTTCGCGTCGGCGGCTATTACACCCAGTGGATCAAATATGGTGAAGTAGAGGCGGAACAGATAGAAGATGGCGGGTACAAAGGGCATCGTCAGCAGAATGGCGACCCAACAAATGTAGAAGCGAAACAAGTAGCGATTTCGAAACAACGCAATGATGCACATTCTAAAAAAATATTCTTCATAACAACGACATAACGTTTTAATTTAATTTAATTTAATTTAATTTAATTATTTATCCAAAACATCATTAACAGAATAATATGGAGCGCATAAACAGCGTGGAGTTGTCCGTCAGTGTGATTGTTTGGAGAACCGTCGCCATGCGAATCGGGGGATGAGATTGTGTTTCAACAACGGAACGAGTTAAAGGGGGCCGGAAGCCGTCAGTTCACCAAGGAATTTGCTTATGTGTATACCCTGAACACAAAAGTGGCGGGTCCGTAAAACACTTGTTTTGAACACATTCGTAACGAATGAAATGACGGTTTCCGGCCCCCTTTAACTCTAAAAAAGCGAGAAAATACGGAACAAGCGTAATCCGTCTATCACTAACAATGAGAACCACCGGCCTTCTCAGTGTCAGGCGTTGTGCATTCTGGCGAACAACCCAACCCATATATATGGTAAATACTCAACTTACATCAAAGGCGAATTTCAAATACCTAATTTCCATCGGGTATCTCAACGAGATACGTTCTCCAAATGACGAGATTCGGCTTCAGTCGTAGCAGTTGTATAGTGGCGATTGTCATCACAATGATCCCTAGGATGCCATAGAGGATCGAAAGAGTTGCCCATGTTGGACGACAGAGGAACTCCAGAAGGAGAAGCAGACGGGTGAAGGTAGCAAGCAGGAACGAGCGAATCTTCTTGAATAGTCTGAAATATTCCGCAGGATCACTTCTTTCAGCTTGATTCAGCTAAATTATTGTATCAGCAGTTCGTTGGTAGCCGTTGTTGTGTTTCAACGAGCAGTGAAATACTATTCTTGTGCCCTCAAGTTCATTCTATGCTTTTCATTCGACGCCAAGAATAAGAACAGCCGAGAATTAGATAACTAATAACTAAATCTCGGATAACTAAATTTACGAGCACTGTTCTAAGGTTTTTTATCTAGGCGGTTCTTTTCTCGGCTGTTCCTATATTAGGCAGTGAAGTTTTTAGCATACTTTTTTTTGGATTTTTACATAGAACGGGTTCAGGTATTCCGAAAAATGCATAGAACGGATTCAGGTATTCAAATAGTAACACATGATAACTCACCTATCTCCTGCTGCTCCTTGAAGGCCATTCGAATGTTCGGTAATGTTCGAAAGGCTCTCGGCCTCTACGAGAGGCGCCTTCTGCGACTTGTCCTCGCATTCCTTACGCGCGAATCCCAATTCGACTGCTCCGGACATGGCTTGGTAGTGGAATAACCGGGATCTCACCCAGCACTCTCATGTATTCCAAACTGAAAAATGACGTTTGATTATGGAAAATAATGCATTGAATTTTTGTTGTTGGGCCAAACGGATATATACATGACGTGCGATCAAAGCGGCATATTACTATATGGAAATGCCTTTGTTCTGGACATTTCATTGCTCTGAACAATGTGAGTTGAATCTTATTGTTAGCAAAGGGACAGCAAGCTTTTTAACTTTTTGCAATTTTTGCAAGAGTATTCGCAACGCACTGTTCCCTGTTCTACTCTGAACACGTTTGTACCAATGATAGTACATTTGTTTTTCAATGACCAATCACTGAAAAGCTCCTCATTGGCTAAGCACAATTCAAAAGTTTATTCAACTGCTCATTGGCTAAGCACAATTCAACTGCTCATTGGCAAAACACATTTCAACTGGCTAAGCACCGTACCCCGCTAGCTAAGAATGACAACGCAATTGTTCAACGACTAAAATCATACACTTACTATTCTTACAATTAGTAAGCATTTTGAACACATCACATTGCCGTCATCGGATTCTGGAGCCAATCAGAAAAGTAGAAGATTAAAGCTCCTTGGCGAATACTACTATGCATACGGAATATACAATTGGTAAGTGAAAACTAGATTTTGCATAACTTCAGAAAACCGACGTCGTTAACACTGACTTCAGAAACCCCGATGTTATTCGTGAATTCTGCTCTCTTTTCATGACAGGTGAAACTGCTAGGAAACGACTGAAACCGGCTAGTGTCACTGTTTCCGCACTACTACTCTTACAATTAGCACTCATCTTGATGTGAAAGTCACATAGGTCGTCGAAAAAAGTCGCCTTAAAAGAAGCGTTGATAAAATGTCACAATGTCACACTTGCTGACGTCAAATCAAGTTCACGACATAATTAGAAGGCCAAATGGAATTTTTCACATTTTTGACTTATGCTATTGAGAACTTATAGCTGTCGTTTCGTAACATTCTCTTGCAACTGAAGCTGTAAATGAGGTTCTTAGTTCAAAATTGACGTCGTTGACACGGCTTTATGAATACGAATTTTCAACATTTTAGTATTTTTGCTAGTTTGTCTGGCTCGTAGCTCCTTGCTCCCAAAATTTCAGAGCTGTAGCTTCATCCGCCATGAAATGCACAACTGTCACATATAAAGGCTTACTCAAAGGCTTACGCATATACATATAATCGGGATGTACTCCAAAAAAGTGCAAAAACCCTCGGGGGACGTTCAACAGCCGATAAACAGGAGCTATGTTACCTGCTTCAACCGACTGCATGTAGCCAGGAACCCCAAACCTGGCTGACCCATTCGGGCATTGAACTTGCGTTCACGTACGTAGAGGCAGCCACGCTAGGCACTAGGCCATGCCGCCCTACTGTGAGGCGGATCCCTGGTCGGGGCTACTAAGCGCTTGCCCCGTTTTATGATAAGCAGTGCCACCGCACTATGCTCCAGTGTTGAAACAGAAACGTACTGTGTATGTATTATATCATATAATTCGAACAATAAGATGCTGATTATGTAAGAGTGCGAATGTTGTGAACATCATGCAACATGACGGTAAGCGGCAGCTACTGGTTGTGTGTAAGCAATGTGTGTTGATGTTTTAATTTCATTTCCAACAATAAGCATGCAATTCCGGAAAATATTGTCAAGCCATTCTGCAAGGAGCAACCATCTCTCGTCGTCACACGTAGGAACAGTGTCGGAAAGTCACCAATGCCCTCTTCTGACCCTCCGGGGTGGGCAATTGGTAGTGATAGTATCACGAAAAGTAATCGGTCCGTGTGAATGACTGGGCACCTTCATACTTAAATAGTCCCACAACGTCCTGGCCTTCTCAGGACTACTCACGAGAGGAAATGCCTTGAATACGTTAGACTTCGCTTTTTTTTCGCCTCGTTTCGAAAATCTTACACTAGAGAACCACCTCGTTTTTTTAATGTAGAAATGTGACACGTCGACGTACGCTCTGTAGCCATATGTACAATAACCATACTGTGACCAATCACCGTTATTTCAACATTCTGTGAAATGTTTCTATGGAAATTTGGGCATCCTAGAATGTTTCCAGTTCAAAATTCTCGACATCCTGTAGGTTAGTTACAAGTAAGGAAAATTCATCGAAAAGGTCAGAACATACTGTAACACATTCATACTATCCACATTATCCCATTCTTAACTATGATAATTTAGCCATTGCTTCTAATCCATGTAGAAAACGATAGATAACATATGGAGAGCCTGCCTGTAGACACTGCGATAAATACAGTTGCAGCATTCTTTATACAATACCCTGACGTGTATTACTGGTGCACCGAAAGCACGCCAGCTCAGTAATAGAAGCGCTCGCAATGCACGCCAATATACGCGGTATGGGAGCAGTCGCATTCGCAAGTGGTGGGATCCAGAATACCGCCGTGCAGGCAGTAGTTGGTACAGGTTGCCGGTCCCTTTGGCTGTGAGCAGTCTGCTCCAGTATAGTCGGGCGGACATGCGCACACGCACATCACCTTGTTCAGCGTGCCACCGTTCACACAACCGGTCAGCGTACATTGACTGGCACGAGCTAAAACAAGGTTTTGTAATAAAGTAAAATCCTCTTTATTACAGATTTTTATTTATTTTGTAATGAAATCTTGCAAAGCTTACAGTAACAAAGTGCAGTAGTACTACAGTAGTACGCTGTAAAAGCACTAAAGTACAGTAGTGTTATTCTTAATAACAATAATGATAGGCTACAATAAGAGTTTGTTATGACGTAGCTTGTTGTCACTAAACCAGAATCCTTGGTAAATACATTTGCCCTGTAACCAAATGCTTTGGAATTTGAATGAATCTAACAATAAGAAGCATACTTTCTTTCGATGATCATATTATATGACCCAAATGTACGTTATATGTAGATGAAATCCTAATTGTAAGAACAAAGGCAATATTTCGTCAAACAACTTACAGCTGAGCACAGCAGCCGAAGCCACAGCGACGATAAAGAATAGTGCGACGAAGCTGGAGTTCATGACTGGTGTTGTTGATATGCCCAGTTCCTCTCGGTCTCCGCCTTATATACAACCAAGGAAAGCATCATTCTGATCGTGTTTCCTGCACTTTCTGCACATCTGGTAGATCAAAATGACCTTCACAAGACACAAGAAACACAAAAATCTTTAGCTTCATGTCATATTGAATGTTCTCGTTCAAAAGACGACAAGAGTGGAGTGAAAGTGATAAGGGGGGGGGGAGGGAACCAACAAAGAAGTGTTGAGAGTGATTTTATCGGCAAACACATTTTGATGTACCTGGATTCTCACAAGATGTTGAGGCAGTGGAACTCTCGCCGGCCTCAGATTTGCCTATTCTTTTGTCTGCCCATACAGTTTGTCATTGGCTTATCTATTATAGCTCCGTTCTATACAAGCGCATTCAAGTATTTCACAGTTTGACGCAGTTCACAAGCTTGTAAACGGTATAAATTTGTGAAAAATTTGAATACTTTGGCAAATTTTATGTAATTGGGAAGAAGCCTAACAATAAGATTTAATCATGTAATGACAGTCGGATGTTTTGCGGAGAACGGAATCAGGTATGCAAAAGCACAGTCTTGGTTATTGTATGCAAATGAAGTACTGTAGAAATAAGATGTTTTGTTCCGCCAGCTGTCACGGTTGTTGCACAATTATTCACAACATAAAGTAAATAGTGAAACTTGTGCCAGTCTTGAATTTGCATATTTCTTTGTCCTTCAAAGTGAATCCTTTTCCGACGCATGTAAATGAGGTACGCTAACCAGCAGAGGCAACATCTTGTGACCGCCAATCTATGCAAATGAAGTACTTTACAAGCAAGATACTGTGGTGGGACGATCCCATAAGCGCACAAAATCACTTGTGCACAAACCATAACGCGTACCTTATACTAAATAGTAACTCAATATCAGCATAAGTCTCAAGTTATGCTCAATTTAGTATCAAATACCAAACTTTATACCGATTGTATGCTTTCTGACATAAATATGGCCTCATGCGCTTATGATTTTTGCGCTTATGGGATCGTCCCACTGTGGTCTGTCAGCTGTCACCGTCGTCGCACAATTATTCACAGTACACTAACAATAAGATATAGCGAAACTTGTGCCGGTCTAGAATTTGCATATTTGTTGCCCTTTTGAAAGATGCCATTGAGTCGCATGCAAATGGCACATCATGTTGCATCCGCTCTACGGTACCTAATTTGCATACGATAACAAAAGTTTTGCTCTCTATTACAAAAGGATATGAAAATTTTGGACCGGCGGAAATTGCACTGTCTCAGCATGCTGTGAATGGGCTACGGTAAGCCAGCGGAAGCAACATCTTGTGACCTCCAATCTACCGTAGTTCGTTCTCACGGCAATGTTCTCTTGTACATAATCAGCGTCTTGCAGCTGCCCATTGATAGCCGGTCTAAACCATTCGTGTTTCTATGTCTACTTTCTTCTTTCTTACACCAATCCCGCATTCGCAGGGTCGGTGCTTCCCGTCTTGATAGGACAAGCCCTAGCCTGGGATCTAAGTGGATCGGCCAATTGACTCGGCCGACTAGGCCAACCCTCGCTGCGTGTTTCTATGTAAATGAGATAAATTTGACCCATGACCATAAAACACTGTGACAGTCGTATGAGGGTGTTATTATATCTCCGTTTTATCGTTATAAACGAATTTATCAAAACTACGCGTTTCTATGCACCAATTACATTCAAGAAATGCTCAAGCGGTTTCCAGCAGGTTTTGCGGCGGCTTCTTATTTTCCGGCTGCACACCGACCGCAGGTCTTCGGGCATTGCTGGGTCATCAGGGTCATGTAGGTGGCATTGTTGCAGAGGTAGGCGACATTCGGACAGTCGGATGTGCCCGTGTTCGGGTTGATCTTGTCAACGCAGTCTGAAATGTGAAACAATGAATATGACAGAGGCCAAAGAAGACTAACACGTTTTCACTAACATACCGTAGCTTTTTCTGTTGTCTTATATATGTACGCTTTACCTAACCCACTATTTACACAATACATGTCATTCATTGTTTTTCATATACGATGAATACGATGAATGAACAATGAATACAATGTATTATCGAAAAAAAAATATTGGTTTGGTAGAGTATATAACAAAAAAGAACTACCATCAGTTTACTTGAGAAAAGAGTTAGTCGGTTTCTCTATCCTGACCGACTAACCTAACCATGATGGGCTAGTCTTACTAAAGTTTCACGGTTCTTAGGTATTTTCTTACGAGGAAAGCCTTCGTTACGCTAAACATTACAGTTGGCAATGCGACACATTTCGGTAATTCACATTTCTTACTGTGTCTTTTATCGATTGGCCAACTCAAAAAGACACATTGAACAACAGTACATGCTACTTACTGGAGTTGTTCGTTAGTGTTAGTGTTCGTGTTAGTCCCAATGTTAGTGTTTATGTTAGTGACGGAGGGCAATTCAAGTTTTTAGCAGTTTCAATGCCGGCTTCCATTGTAGATCAATGACTATGGAATATAACCATGACTATAAGTTACATGATACTTACTGGAGTTATTGGTGTTCGTGTTCGTGTTAGTGCCCGTGTTAGTGCCGATGTTAGTGCCGGTGTTAGTGTTGCCATTGCATCGATTGCATGTTCGTGGGCATTGCTGTGTCATCAGTGTGACATAGGCGGCATTGTTACAGAGGTACGCGACATTCGGACAATCGGACCGGCCCGTGGCTGGATTCGTCTTGTCCACACAGTCTGAGGATGAGAATGACAATGATTCACAATGACAATGACAATAACAATGACAATGACAATGACAATGATTGTGAATGAATCCTTAACTTATCTGACTCCGTTCTGTACAAATAGCCAACTGTCGCTACATGTTCCCTTTTGCAGGCATATTAAAGTTTTTCACCTTTCAACACAATTCACAAGCCTATGAAATGGCATAGGTTTACGAGGAATTTGAATACTTGAAAAATTTGTGTAATTGAAAGAGTCCAAACAATTTGATCATACAGTGAGAGTCGGATATTTGTAGACGTTTATGGCAACAGTATCTAATAGTAAGACTATTTGGAAAGAAGGATTAAATTTTCCTCAAAGTGTGTTAATCTTAACAATTAGATTTTTAAAGCTATAGAATTTAGAAGCTTTGCTAATGAATCGATGCGAATTCGAAATCTGAACCACTTGGACTTGCCCCAAACTCAATAACTTTCAAGAACACTTACTGTTATTGCTGATAATGGTGTTTCCAGTGTTTCCCGTTATCGGAATGACAGGAATAGCAGGAATACCCGGAATACCCGGAATACCCGGAATAACCGGAATACCCGGAGTACCCGGAATGACCCCAATGACCAAATTCGTTTGGCAACAGACGTTCAGGTTTCGCAAGCAAACCATGCTCGTCCCGAAGCAAGCACCGTTTGTACACACTAAATGAGCTGGATAAAAAATAGGGATATGAGGTTAAAGGGGAGCTGAAAACAACAACTCTCACCTATCACATCATATTGAGCCATGGAAACTTTCCCGGGTTGAAAATTTGCATATTCCATTCTTCTGCCAAGAGAAAGCTTTATGCTAGTATTCAAGCAAGGTACTGTAGACCGGCGGAATTAGCATACTGTGAATTGCTTGTGAAGACAGCAAGTTGTTGTTTAGTTGTTTTTTGATCTGCTTGTAAATATAAACAAAAGAACATACACGCAGTTGGCATTTGACAGGATTGGGCGTTCGTGAAAGCCAAAATGGAGGCCAGAACGAGGATAGAAGCCAACATTACCGAGTGAATACGACACAACCGACCAATCAAAATGATAGTTTCTGGAATCCTTCTCTTTTTATACCAGCGTCGTTTCCTAACATATCCCCATGTAGTTCATTGTTATTATACGCCAGAAGCTGACTAAACAGAAATGACTTGTTTCTGACGCAGTGCCACGCTTTACGCGTTCAGAGAAGAGATCCGGGAATTTGGCAATAACGGCACCGTTTTTGAGCGGTTTGTTCAGATGTCTCGGCCATTGCCGATCTTCGAGTCGCTTAGCCGGTGGGAAGCTGGTCAAATACCGCCCGGTTCAAGTTTGGTACACCACGTCGAGGGCCACGCGTTCTAGTTGTTCACTTGATTCTGTTTGTGAGTCATAATGAGTTGAAATTATATTGATTATATATGCAAATACAGGCAACAATACATTTGTTAATGTTGTATTATTAGCATGAAACTTGCACAATCGCGGACGTGGTCGGCCAAAGACGAGATGGCGAGACGAGTTTACCGAGAACCTTGGCCCAACGTTTCTGTGATGCCCTGTCGTTGATGTTGTAAAAGAGTGTTATCGCCCTCCGAAGAACCCTTCTGATTGCGGAATAAATGGAATTGGTATACTTGATTCCGTTCTGTGCAAATATCCGTCTGCCGTGTAAGCATGTCTTATTGTTAGGTTTAAAACACTCAAGCACAATTCAAGCTTATTTTAGGCCTATTTTTCTCTGAATGGATGTTCTTCACGTGATGTGTGATGTTATGTAAGAGAGATCACACGTAAATGGTTCATGATATACTATAGTTATGATTGAGGAAAATTTTGCCGAGTGCATAAACCTGATTAGACAAAGAGTCATTGAATAATAAAAACAAGTTTATTGCTGTTTCTACTAGCTATGAGCCCATTTTGCTAACAATGCGTGGCTCTACCATTTCGCTAACAATACGAATGTTTTATTCTTACAATTAGAACAGCGCGTTGTATGTGTGTTTTATGTAAGTTCTTCATCGTTAATTCATAGCCCGGCAAATGGTGTACTGTGTATCAGAGAATGTTTTGTTAGCTTATCTGACTCCGTTCTGTTCAAGAATGCGTCTTCAATTTTGTAAGCGTAATCAACTGTTTCACAGTGCATAGCAAGTTCACAAGCTTGTAAAACAGTGTACAACAGTTGCTAAAAAATACATTAGCAATGGTGTGTAATTGAAATAAAATCTAACAACAAGAGATGACCACATAGTGTCAGTGAGATATTTGTACAGAACGGTGTCATGTATGAAAATATTAACTGACGAACTCCTGTCCTCATGCATATGTGCAAAGGTACTGCTTACTAACAAAGAGTAATGATAGTTGATTTCTATGAAAAAACACTCAATGTGCTGAAATATGCAGAACTACCACTTAGAAGATTGGTTTTTCAAACAATTAACTGACCAACTCCTGTAACAGCATCATGTTTGAATGTACGTTCATATCATAATGTGCAATCTACTAACAATAAGAATAGTGATATTTTATTCAGATGTTGCGATTCCCACTGTACGAACCCCTTTTGGCATGTACTCACACGTTGTGAGTACTCTTATTGCTCCTGCTGCTGAACAGTGCGAAATGTACTGAAAGTGCTCGGTGACCCTAACAATAAGACTTGCTGCAGGATATTCCACTTTTTGAAGCGCTTATAATATATAATTTCACAGAGATTCTGCTGTTGTACTGTTACCGATAAAGAGTGGAATCGCCTTCATCAAGTAAGAACTAAAATTTGGTTCAGTTGTTGAGAATGTCACAATAAGTTTTCATTTCTCGTGCTTGTATCAAGGAACAGGATTCAGAACAAGCTAGGCTGCAGCACTATCAATTAGGCGAGACAGCTGTGCGCACTGGCAGGGATGACCTCTTCATGAGAGAGACAACATTGTCGTTCTCTCTTAATCACCGTCCGATCTGTCTTTCCGGGTTAACCTCAGTTGGGGTAGATCGAGGGTTCGAATACCAGTGAAGGACACAAAGACCGTAAAATTCAGTTCTTCTTGAAGACAACAGATTTGAGAACAACTACAAGAAAGGCCTGCAATCATTTGAGCTGTTTTGTTGTTTTTACAATGGTTTTCGTATGCATTCTCATCATAACAGCTGTTTATTAGAAAAAAATCAATGTGAACTGTGCCAAATGTACTCAACAGTCTGAAAATAAGTCATAATTTTTCGTATCTCAAATTTATTGTGCCACCTTCAAGCATTCCAGCAAATGTTCAGTATGCATCACGGGCAATTGCGAATCGTATTTGAACACATTTGAACACATTTATAAACGCATTCGCGAATTTCTTCACGGCGTTAGTCCGATGGAGTGAAAAAC
>JACMIJ010000592.1:0-17395 GCA_014805365.1 Koerneria luziae
TTCTTTTTCCTTTAATTTCCCCGAAGAAGGGCGGGGCTCCTATCCCTCGTGAAATATCTTTCACCTGTCTTTTGAAGACAAACGAGTGGCTAGGGGAGGGTCAGTGTTCAGAGGGCATGATTATTCTGAATGCCCTCGTTCGTCTGATTCGCTCCTTTCACTTGTCTCCTTGGTGGGTCCAGAAGCGTTGAAGACTTCTAGAGTATAAGTCACATAAAAGTCACACATATACATATGTGAACGCTAGAGTAGAAGTCACATAAAATGCATTTGTACAAACCTATTTGAATGTTGGAATGATTAGTTTTGTTTTGTAGATTTCTATCGCTCATCATCAGCTTTCGTGTAGCAAAAATAGCATTCTTGTGAGTCCGATTTGCTAAGTTTTGCATATAGACCTATTCCAAGATTTTCGTTTACACATTTTGTCAACGTAGTATATTTACTACTTTTTATTACAATGTATGCTCACATGTGATTGTTACAAATAATTTATCAATGTTAGCCACGTAAACCCAGATGTCTGTATATGATGTGCAATCACAGAGCACCGATCGCTAGTTTTGACAAAGAAAAGAGTATATATGCTTCAAGAAATAATATTTTTTTTAGAAATTTAATTGTCATTCAGTTAATCAGAATCATTGTCGACAGCCGAAATGAGTAATCTAATTATCACCTGCATCGCTTCTTCTCAGTTTCAAAAAATCAAAAGAGCTGCACTGATATTGATACCCAGTACAGGTGTTCTCTGCACAGGAAGATTGTATTGTCGATAAAGGGCACGTATCATGGATACCCGACACTCTGTGATATATTCATCATTCGAAATAGCTTTGTTAGTTACAGGTATTGCTGGACCTCATTTGCTGGAGTTTATGTAACCACACCTGGACAAACTGATCTTTTAGTTCTATGATCTATATCCGAGACAGTATAAAAGTGCTGCACAATGAAGTGACAATAACAGAAATTCGTGTTGCTGTTTTTATTTTAGTCCTTGCATCACAGATCGTGCTCGCACTCCTAGGTAACGAGCTTTCATAGGTACTGATTTACGGAGTGCACTGTAAGACAGTGCTCAATAGCCAAGTCGAAAGGGCCAGCAACATGCAATTGGTGATAGAGGTCGAAACAGAATTAACTCCTTTTCACTAACCAACGGAAGCTTTTTTTTTACATACTTTACGTAACCTTTTTTCCGACATATTCATTGCATTCGTTGTTTTCACAAGTGTGCCTGTAGGACCAAGTTGCTTACTCAGACTGTTTCAGCATGTTCTTCAACTTACTCGTTCTTGGCCTTATTAATGGTGAGCTTTCTTCTGCAGTCAACATTGTTTTAATTTTCCCAAACAGAAACGAGTGAAACTCTCATAATTCATTTTCTTTTAGGAATAGATCAATTCCTTATAGAACGTATGTATGTACTGGTGAACTATTACGTACTAAGGACAGTTTGAGATAATGATACTCGTTTGTAATTGAAAGTAATCGATTGTTGTTCACCTATACAGTGGTCGCCTCGCAACATTGTGGAGGAATTCCTGGATCCGAAGTGAAGGACTTTCTTTCTGTCCACAACGACCTACGTGCAAAAATCTCATCAGGACACTATTACGCGAAGGGACACAAAATGCCGGCCGCATACAGAGCAATTCCACCACTCGTAAGGAAACTCAACCGTTGTCCAGTTGACTATGGCAGATATAGTATAGTACAATACTGTGTTTTCTTCAGAAATGGGATTGCGGCCTCGAACGAGAAGCGCAACAATATGCAGACCGTTGTCAGTTCCAACATTCGCAGAATCGGCACGACGAGGGCGAGAATCTGTACATGTTCTCCTCAACTGGCGGCGTTCACATGACGGGTCAGGCAAAGGCGGCCTCCGGCGCGTGGAAGCACGAACTGTAGCAGTTCGGGTGGAGAGATGCACCCAGACTCTCGCAACAGTCCTTCAACTCCGGCATTGGACACGCTACTCAGGTATTCAGGTGCCACCCATTAATCACATTGTACTGACACTTTACGCAACACTTCTCTTGCCCTCCTTGCAGATGATTTGGGCAAAATCAACGAAAATCGGTTGCGGGATCTCTACGAGATGTCAAGGAGGTAACGCAGCGATGGTCGTCTGTCGCTACAAGTCGGCTGGCAATTTCCTTGGACAGGATGCGTATGATCCGCGACGATGAAAGACCAATATCGCTCAGCTAGTTCCAAGATAAAGACCATCATGTTGTCGCAGAATACAATTTTGTTATGTTGCAGTTTTTGTAAAAAGTTGAAGATATTACATCCACTACTTCTTGCAAAAGTAAAATATTGGCACCGAAATCCGAATAGTATTTCTTACATTTGGCAGTCTTTTTATGAAGTATTGTTCGTTTATTCAGCTTACTGTCTATGTGGATGCATACATATGTTTAACGAAAGGCAACAAAAAGGCAAACAACCTGCCCATTTGGACAATCCGAACAAAGATGCGATCGGAAGTCCTGAGAAAGGAAGATCAAGTCGGTTGATGAGGAACTGTCCAATCCAACAAACATCTACACTAAGTGCTGAGTCTCTGAGTCATCTCAAATGGCCAGTCCACGGAGTGCTTTTATCCGTCTTCATAAGAACACAATCGCATTATGAAGGGCACGTTCTATTTCCGCCGTCCGGTGTTCATTGGCCAAAGAGAACAGATTGAACAGCCGCTGAAATCCGGGAGTTAAGCTTTAACTCCCGCCTATATAAGTCAGAAATGATGCGGTGTCACACAAGGACGGAGATGTCTGGATATGGTAACCACATTCGCTTCCTTTCTCTTCAATTGTTTGTCCCCATCCTGGCTGTGTACAATAGCGAAAAGTGTTGTTCAGCCACATTTGCTTTCACGAATATACTCGAAGAATCCTCCGCAAGTACTATAAGCTTTTTCGTTGCGCTAAATGCTCGATTCTGTCACCGCTAATCAAACCATTTTTGATTCACTCCTAGCAGCTGGCTCCATGGAACAAGTCCTATGGCTACATTTTACTCTGCATGTAGTGTCTATATCCCTTTAACATTTGCTTAGCTAACTTTGTTAGGCTAAGAAAAACTGGAGATTAAACACATGAAAAATGTCCCTGATCACTGGATTAGTTACCGTGCCGAATGAAACTTGGCTCTCACTAGCTAGCCAGATGAGAGCAATTCCCCTCTGGACAACAAGTGTCCCTTCTACCCTTATGCAAATAGCCATAACAAGTTGGACACAGTACACGCATAAGTGCGTAGACACAATCTATGTTAGTCCATCCGCTTTTTGTTTCCGTTTCCCTTCGATGTCGTCTTCGCAACAGTTTTTCCAATTGAAAAATTGTAACAATGCTTATCTTCACGAATTATGAGACCCACCGAGGCTGCGACACTTTGACTGTGGATAACAATAATGCCTTCTGTTCTTAACGTTCCAGCTATAAATCATGATATTTCTATTTTTGAATGGACGCTTTCTTTAGCATACAAGAATCACGTTGTAATTGTTGTTGTTATTCTTCCATTTCGTTGTTGCGCCATTTATGTCCGACCAGACAAGGAATTGTCTGGAACTCATATTAGGGTTGTTCCATTCTTTGGAGATTAGAGAAAGCCGCTAAGAGAGGACAAACTGACTCGCTCCCATTGTGACGTTCGTTGCTTTTGTAGTTAGTCTTACTCAATACTTTCGCTCTTGTACATAGTGCATATTATTCTATATGAACAGCACACGAAGCTTTTGAATAAATTTGAGGAGCTCATGTGCCATATGTCGATCATCATACAGTTTTATTTCAACAAGTATTGTCTAATCATTCCGGTATCGAGACGTTAGAATGGTTTTCTACAGGTTTCTCAAATCTGCAGAAGAGATTGGTTAGCTTGACAACTTTCTTTTCTGTCCACCGTAGTGATCCGAGTGTTGAGCACAGTGCGTGTGTGTCATGTGCTGCGTGAGCAACATACTTCCGCGGTGCTCACCGTGTTTGGACACGAGAGAAGAACCACCCAATATGTGTTCCATTTCTCCATATATACATTTCCTTCAATCTTCTTCTTCTTCTTCGCTTGCATTCTGTTGCTTTCAGAACTCACAAGCTGTATTTGTTCTCCATTTTAAAATTTACATTTGTTGACTTCTGTTTCCCAGAAATATGAATCTTTCCAGGCATTTAGGGGCAGTGTTTTGAATACAGTAATTGAATTTTGACTTTGATGTTTCAGCATGTCCGATCAATCGTGTTCTTCATCGTCGACCAAGGAAAAGAGGAAGAAATGGCGCTGCCGATGGGCTCCTCTTGAGAAACCTTGGGGACAAGTATTAGCTGTTTTTGGACGATTCGTTGCACGGTTAGTGATACTTGGAAAGGAAGTAGCTAAATGGGTGTTTGCCAAATTCAGAAGTATGTTGTACAATATTCTGTTCTTTGAAGCCCTTACAAGACCTCGAAAACGATCTCTGTTTTGTTAAATATTGCACACCTTGTATCATTGCATGAGATGAGAAGAGCAACTTTCAAGTAGTTCCAGTTCTGTATTTCGAACTGGTGTCACGTGGAAGATATACAACAAAAAGAATTGAGTAAAATCATTTTCTAAGAAACTTGTTTCGTCCAATCCACCGCCGCTTTTTACAGATATCCATATCCGTTCATCATTGTACCGGTACTACTTACGCTTACTCTATCGACGGGAATTCTCACCAATTTTAAAATTGTTCGCGGCGTTCATTATTTGTATGCCCCTCAGAATGCGCGATGGAAATGGGAGGAGGAAACATTTCATCGTCTTTGGGCAAATAGCGATGATCATTTTTATCCAGGTAAGCCGTTGGATTTGTGAATCTATGTTCGGACACGTTAACTTATGGAGGCTTTTCCTATTCTACCTTTCAACTGCAATGAATCTGAGCATGTGATACTAAAGAAGTATTCGGCAAAGGTGCTAAAAGACCAAGATATTTCAGCCAACTTCGTAGGTACATCTTGTCTTGTGTCTAGTAATACTGCCTGCAAAACTTCCGTTGTGCTTGACAACAGCATTTCGCTTGCAGGCAAGGATGTTCTGAGGCGGAAGGGATTGTATCTCATCGTGGAAGCAAAAGACAGAGGAAATGTGCTTCGGAAGGAGTACGCAGACGAATTCCTGAGGTTCGTCTTACTATTTTGAGACAACGGAATGACAATATTTTATACAATTTTGGTTTCAACGATTAACTTACAGGCTTCTCGACTGGATGTCGCATGAAACATTTTACACCCCGGACGGCGAGAACTACACATATGCCGATATTTGTCTGCACTTTCAAAACGACTGTTTCTCTAATGCGCATGCGAGGTTGATCGCGAAAATCTTCTCAGAAGGGGATAACGTAAGTCATGCCAGATTGATTTGATTCACAAATGTTCAGGACAAGATGAACGTTTCGTATCCGTCGTTTGCAACGAAATATAGCGTGGAACCGATTGATCTCTCTCAAACAATTGGTATTGTTGTTGCGTCTTTTTCATTATCTTCGTTGCTTCCTAACTTCTTCTCCATTCTAACTCTTACTGGGTTCCGCTTATGACAGTTACAACAATTCTGGGTTCCTTTCAGGCAATGTTACTGTGGATGAGAATGGCCAAGTGAAGTCCGCAACAGCATGGATGATTTTGTTTCAACTGAAACAGTATTCACCTCGCATGCTACGACTGAGCAGGTTTGGCTGCAACACACTTGTGAACTGTCACTTCTTTTACAGTTTATACGAGATCACCATCGAGAAGCACATTCGAATGGGAACAACTCCGACCTCCCTCGTTGACATCTATCACTTCCATTCAGAAACTTTTGAGAACGAATTGGCTGATGGAAACAAACGAATAATTCCCCGGTATATTTCTGAATTTATGAACATCGGGACATGCATTGTCTCAATTGGCATTTGCGTGCCTATTCAACGCCTATGAACGTGTACATTCAAGTCAAAGAATATTATGACAACATGCTTCAGATTCGGACTGACATTCGGATTGCTGATCCTTTTTTCTGTTGTCTGCACATTCAACATCAAGAGTGCGTGGCGTGACAATCGCGAGCGAGTGGTCGTGGACTGGACGCTGTCCAAGTTGTGGACGGGCGTCTCCGGAGTGGTCAGTTGGCAATGTCTGCAAACACATACCTTGTCCAGGTCACAACACTGATGGCAATCGTATCTGCGATGGGAATTTTGTTGTTGTTCGACGTGACGTTCGTGGACATGTGCACGGTGATGCCGTTTCTCAGTCTGAGTAAGTTTTATGTTTGGCTACTACGAACATCCGTTGTTCGTACGAAATGACAACTATGTCAACCTATCATTTAGCGGTCGGAATCGATGACATGTTTCTGATGCTCGCAGCATGGCACGATTCCAACCGCATGGACACTGTGGAGAAGCGGATCGAGTACGTCGTCCGCCAGGCCGGAGTCTCCATCTCCATCACCTCACTCACCGACTCGCTGGCGTTCTTCATCGGTGCTATTGCACCTTTGCCAGCTGTTAGTTTTCTGCTGTTAGTTTGAACGATCCTTCAAAGGCTGTGCCAATATTTGATAACTGCGTTCACATGAAACTACATGTCTAGAATATGTTGCGCATGTAATAGCTAATGGTGATCAACACCACTGACGATTAGAATCGCTGACATGAGTACCATTTCGAGGGGTTCAACAGGTTCTCCGGTCTGACTAACCACATATGTTTGTATTTGTTTGGGTACTTTATGAATGGTAAGCGGTAGTGATTGTTCATTTACGTAGAGTTCCGGGCATGTAGCGATGATCTGCGGTTGGCAACAGCTCCTTACACATACGCGTTCAGGTGACGTACTTTTGCTTCTACTCAGCAGTGGCGATCATCTTCATATTCGTGTACACAATGACCATTTTCCTTGCCATTCTTTCGCTCCAAGGAAGATTGGAGGAGAGGAATTGTAACAGTGTCACGGGGAGGGTCACGAAGGACATCGCCATCGCTGAGAAGTGTTCCACATTTGACTTCTACTTCAACATGGGCAGCCGGCCGGATGGATATCGGTCCTATCACCCGTCCATTGTCAGCCTCCCGTCGTCCATTACGGGCATTCTGAAGCATTCGCCGTCAATCACAACTTCCTCTTCGGTAAGGAGTTTTAAGTTTGCATTAGCGTTGCTAAGATGATATTTGTGCGTGGCGACTTTTCTTTGCACGATACATGTTAACAACATTTCAGAGTAAGAGTGAAGTCGACGATCGTCTCTGGTACCAGAAGTTCTTCGAAGACTATTACGCTCCATTCATCTGTCAACCGGTGATTCAATTGCTGGCACTTGGTCTCTTCGTCACATACGTCATCGTCGCTGTCTGGGGAGTGCAAAAATTGGTGGTCGGCTTTGATGTGAGTTGTTGCACTGCATGTGATTAGGTTGAAGACTGTAGTTAACGCCTAGCAACAAAGGTCATGGTGTGTTTTGCCTCTCCTTCTCTAATGCGATCAACAACATCTAGCGCAAGTGCAGGTCCACAAACAACACGCATTATTTTCCAGCTCATCAACATCGTCCAAAAGGACTCCCCGGCATGGAAGTTTATCGAGATTCGGAATAAGTTGTTTCCTGAGAATCTTGCCCATTTGGATGTCGCCATCCTCAGTCCACCGAACATGGCAGACGCTGAGTCACGCGAGAAGTTCTTAAACTTCCTCGACGAATTTGAGGCCACGAGATGCTCACTCGGTTCGTTCTCGGTTTTTGTTTCTTCAAAATGTGAATGTGACAAAATACTGAAGAGAAGAAATGCACAGTTGAATAAACTTGAAATAATTTCAGGTCGCAATAGTACCGATCTGTGGTTCTTCGCATACGAGAAGTATATTGACAATCTGGGTTTTGGCAGTATGTGGGAAGAAATCATCAATGATGAAGAGGTTGACATTTGACCATTATTCCAATGAAGTGCTAGTTTTAATATTTCTCTTTTCATGATAACAGCAGAAGCTGCACTAGCAAAACTTTGGATTGAAGAAACGCTTGACAATTGCAGCTTTTCTACGAGAACCTACGTGGATTCTTGATGAGCAACGATAAATACGCATACGACGTTATTCAATCAGACAACGGAACCATTACAACCTTTCGTTTTGCTACCAGTTTGAAAAATTTCGGAACCGACTACAATATTGTGACGTGTGCGAACACTATACGGTAAGTGTTTTTCTTCGGCGTGTGTCCACGTGTCCGTTCATGACTCACCGCTCGTTCTTATTCCGTCATCTCTCAGCTGTCTGTCTAATGCACATGCGGATGTCTCGCGGGCTAAGCAACGTGACCCACACTTTTAAATGTGTGCACAAGCAAACTTTGGATCTCGTAGTGTTAGTCACTGTGAAGGGGGAATACATCCTAAGAATAAGAGAGATGAAGGAATATACAAAAGAGGATACAATAACATGAGTTCAGGTCCTTGACCGATCGGTATCCTGAATACAACATCACGAGCTACACTCCACTATGGAATCTGGCCGATCAATTCGAGATCATGTGGCCACAGACAATGCAAGATCTCTACATTTCTGTCGGTTCGTATTCGTTCGTAGACCGTCATTTTCAATGCATAATGTGACTCGACTTAAGATACATACGTTGAAACGGTTATTGTTGTGAGAGCATGAACATTTTCAGGAGTGATGGTTCCGATTGCTGTCATGTTCATTCCACAACCACTTTGTTCCGTCATGATCGGTCTCAATATTGCATCAATCGCTTTTGGCGTTCTTGGTTATATGTCGTGGTAGGGTACATTGATATTTTTCTCACTTTTGAAATAACAGAGGAAAGAGTACCTTACAATTGCATCCTTCCAGGTGGGGCATAAATCTGGATGCGACTTCGATGATCACCATTGCGATGTCGGTTGGCTTTTCGGTGGACTTTGCCGCTCATGTAACCTATGGATATATGGCTGATGCGAAAACTCGAATTGGCTCTCATGGGTATGGTGGTCTTTCGTTCGACATCCAATCGGTCATTGTAGATCTCCTCGTCAACGGTTAGTTGCCACGCTTGGCACAGTTGGATGGCCCGTCTCACAAGCGTCCTTCTCCGTGTTTCTCGGCATCTCCACACTGGCTACTGTGGATAATTATGTTGTACAAACGTGCTTCAAGACTGTATTCCTCGTTGTGCTTTTTGGTAATGTTTCTATTAGGTTCTTACAGTATTACTTGTAACAGTTTTCATAGGAAGCATCGTCATGGAATTGGACAAACAAAATGAATGTTGATGAGACGGACGAGATACCATGGAACGAGACTAACAATAAGCATTTTCTTTTCAGGATCATTGCACGCATTGGTTTTTCTACCACTAGTGTTGATGCAGTGTCACAACTTGTACCTTCTGATGTTCTCCTGCAACGACAGAAGGGAGGATCCGCCAGTGCAAGTCACTTCGCCTCCTATGATATCACCTCCTCCATTCTATCTGTCGTCACCGGTGTATCCGAAGGCAATTCCCTCCGACCATGCTGTTTCTCGTTTATAGCAGTTCCTCAGTAGTACTACGACGCTCGAATTTGAACGCTGATATTGTTGTTTTGTCATACATTCTTAATATATGCTAAGCGCATGCAACTGGATTTCTTTCAGCTTTATTGCAAAACCTTACCTGTTCTTCTTTCATTCGTTCCCTACAAATGCTGGTATTATTCTCGTCTACGATGGTATTGTGTTAATATGAACAACATGTATGCTTTACATATTGGAACACAAACAAAGATGGTGGATCATCTCATGTCATCATTGTTTTCTCCTTTAGATTGGATCGGCTAAATTTGGCGCTGTTTGTGGGTGTTCCACTCATTTCAGTAATAATTACTAGCTTTATGACGACATTGCTTGTGGTTGGCTTTGTTGAATAAAATGTGTCTTCATTTCCAAATACATTTTGTTAACGTGCAAATCATCTTACATGTAGAAATAAAATAAACGAGGTGGTTAACAGTCACAACCTTAGAATATCCACTTTGTGACCAATAACAGTTGTTTCAACATGTTTTTCAATGAAAATTTGAACTTCTTGGAGTGTTTGTTGCACAAAAGTTTCAACATCCAGCACAATAGTCACAAGTGAGGAATATATTTGTTCACAAGAAATATTTAAGGGAACATGATCAAGTACGACATAAACATCCATAGTTTGTTTCGTTTTTGTTAAAGGAGGTATCCGGCACGGCTGCCCTAGATGGATGACCACAAAGGCAGTTTGGATCTGTCGGCATGCCCGAAGAGATTGTTGTGATGGCGAAAGGCGATGATGTGTGCCTCGGAATGTTTCTTTGAATGAGAACAGGATGGATGGATGGCATCCATTGGCTGGCGACCTCCGGCAACACAAATGATGATCAGCGGGTCTATGTCGGCTTGTGTATTGTTGTTGTGGAAGCGAACGAATTCACCCCCTTTTTTCGGGGTACTGAAGGACGCGCATGCCGACATTCATGCTATTGTTGGACCACCGGCAAAGTTAAAGGACGCTTGTTGGCCAAACTTGTATGTCTATGTTTGGCACAACTAAGTTCTGCCTGAGATTAATTCACTGTTTCGCCAATAAAAAACACTTCTCATTGACAGTTTGTACATGGTAGCATGGGTAGTTTTTTTTAAAATTTAGCACCAATAGTTGTTTGTACCTCAGCCGAAAACCCCCAAAATTAATTCACAAATATCGTCATATGTAAAAAATGAAATGTTCACCTGTTTTGTATCATCACAATTACTTTTGTACCACCCAACGTGTTCGTGGCATAGCGAAAGAGAACAAAGATGCCCTCACATTGTGCCAATGTTGATTAGCATAGAGAGTATTCAAACTGGACTTTTGCTCCCCTTTGATTGGCAGAAGCTGGATGATATTCAGCTTCGTACCACAACATTAAGCTCAAAGAGTTTCCCTGATTTGGCATACCCATAGGCTTTACCGCACCGCATTGAGAAGTACTTAAACCGTCTGTTGAGATCAAGAAAAGGGATTATGTATATGCGTGGCCTTCAACAGGCACGATTCCCTTTCACGGGATGAGTGTTCCACTTTTTCTGTCTCATGCAATCGTAAGTACACAATGTGAAAGTTGCAACTTTTACTTTCCGTTTTGGCTATTTCGTTAACATCAATAACACGATAGCAGAGTGTAGCATTCATGATGTTCACCCGGGTGTTCCTCTTCAATGCACATTTCCAACGTTCGAGAAACATTCGTGACCGCGCACAAAGAATCAAAGCACATTGGCCAGACAGCCCACTTCAGAAAGATGAACTTACTCATGTCTTCATAAATGCATCTTCGTAATTGCACACTCTAGCCATCAGCTTTTACCTGACAACGAAAAAGTAATGAGATCTCTCCTCTGCACATGCTGTAGTCATAATGAGTATCAGCAGCAAGCACTGAAGACCAAGATGAACACACTTCCCCCACATCAGACACAGAGGCAAGAAGAAAACGATTGTTCACGATTATACGAGAAAAAGCACCTCGGGAATGCCCCGGCTAACACTATAATTGTGCGATCTGCGAGTCGAGAGGAAGGTCACAGCCTGTGAGAAAAAGAAGAAGAAGTCGATGGTGAGTCAGCCATGTTCGCCTCGGGCTCGTGACTCAACCGCACGCAGACAATAACCGAGAACAGTTTCCAGCCATACTTGTCAAGGACAAGCAGTAACTGATCTTCCAATTGAACAAGTAGAATGACTAAGATCTAAAACGTACTATTCGTACGTGCAAGCTCCTTCTTGTTAGCATTGCTTCTCAATGCATTAGATTGGTTGAGAATAAGTTCTGCTGCACAACAACTAAGAGCCTCCTATGCGCATCTGCATACACCTCACAGCTCCAAACATTGTGTTGCCTATGGCGAGGCCTCCGAATGCATGATGTTTTGTTAAGCAAGCAAAACATCAACAAGTAAACAGGCCATGGACGCAATTCACACACAGAGATCATGGGAATACCAATAAGTAATTTTCCTAACATGTTAGCTTACCCTATTTATGGAAAACATCAAAGAGGAGATAGAGAGAGAGTGTGTATGTTCATTGATGAACAACAGACTGCGCAATCGTCATTCTTGTTATAATGATATCTCAGTTGTGTTGGACATTTTCCAGAGCTTCGGCCGAGGCCTCAAGGCACTTTCCTCGCAGTGGCCGCGCAGGCGAACAAAGACGATTATAATCCTTTATCCGTTGAAGGCAATGGCTCCGAAGTACAATGGAAGGATAAGAAAAAGTAGACTTTGAGAAATGAAACGGCAGCCGGCTCGGGTCCGCGCTGGGGACGGCACTCCCATCGGCATCCATTATGGCTGAGCCAGATAAATTTCTGTCTAACGCCCTCTGTTATTTTTTCCTCTTCACAGTTCAGATTTCCCAGCTTCTACACATCTTTTCAGTATATGGCTAGCAGCGAGTTGTTTGTAGCAAAACCTCCTCTACAACGAATAACGCCTGTGTAATCCTGACGTAATAACGCAATGGTCACGTCCACTTTCACAAGAAACAAGGCATGTGGCCTCATTTGCATACAATTCAATCTAGGGACCAGAAACGGAAGAAAATGATACGAGTATACACCTTGCAAAGATATTGCTCGATTACAACGTATGATATTTATTTTCTAATATGATTATAGCTCACAAATCGTTATTCTCATACTACCTTGAATAGAAGCATACATCTTAACCATGATGATGTATTACATGAAAAGTTGCTTCCGACTTTAAAAAAAACTGTTAGAGAGACCAAATTCTGCCGACATGCAACTTTTCAACTATATACACGGATGAGAAACGATATGTTCATTGCCAGTCAACACATCTTCTTCTTCTTCTTCTTCTTCTCAGACACAGAAGAAGCAGAAGCAGTGTGTTGGCTGGCGCCAGGATGTCCTCGCCGGGTGAACTCGCCCTTAGTCATTGGCAGTAGTACCGGATCTCCGCCGCCCTCCTCCCCCACAGTATAAAACCCGGCCGACGGCACCCCCTCGATCACGCTCCTCCCTGCCCTCGGCCACTTCTCCATTTAAACCTCAGGGTGTACTGTAGCAATCTTTGCCTTTTTACTTTAAGCTTCTTTCGTCTTTTCTTACTGGAAGCAAAGTGGGGGTGTTTAGTGTCTCACAATGTAACCACAACCAAAAGGAAACAATACCTTACGTAGTGATTACTGAGTGTCGGCGATGAGTAATGCGCTTTGTTGAGCTGCTTGGTCTCTCACTCGACTTGTCTCCGCATGTATATAAAAAGAACAATGCGATTGCTGGGCGCGATTCGGCATTCGTTCAACTGTTCGTTCATCAACACTCTCATTCTCCCGCCTCGTTCAGATGAAGTCTGTCGCTACCGCTTGTGCTCTCGTTTCGGTGTTCGCCCTTCTTCGGGTCTCCGAGGCCTGCTTTGCCTCTGGAGTTTGCGGTATGTATGTTGCAGCTTATGTTCATACTTTTGGCAGTGTGTGCTGTAGTTTAATAGGTGATTTTTTTAGCATAGATTCGATACGAAGACTTTGACCTGTCCACAATTAGGCAGCGAGAATTGCACCTAGCTCAGTTTTCAACATGTGAAGGTGTGATTCTCAGGTGGCGGCTGCGCACCCCCTCCACCCCCGGTCTGCTCGGGAGGATGTGGTGGCGGATACTCATGTGGACAGTACGGATGCTTCCGAGCCCGAGCTCGAGCTGCCTCTTCTCTCACGTTCAAGATTGATAAGGGAGACGGTTCTGAGGAGGTAACACATTTGTGTGTCATGGCTTGCCAAGGGTTACAATAGCTACACTGATGTATGTCAGCTAACCTTTGAAAGCAAGACCAGGAAAACGCAGGAATCGTGCCAACGGGATCGCAGTATGCACAATCATAACACGCTTCTTGTTGATGACTCGCTCAAGGGCTGAAACCAAGAGAAGAACTTGTCTTGGCACAAGAACAAGTGAAAGTGGCACATTGAGGTCAATAGGGGAGAAAGAAGAAAACTTTTGTCATAAGGCAAGGCCAATAGTGGAAGCTGTAACTCCGTTGCTAAACAGTAATGAAAGATTAGTTTCCGAGAAGCTAGAATTCCAAACTAGAAGCTTCATGTCTTAATTGTAACGACGTGCTTTCATAGATCCGTGAGCGTCGTCCCGAGACGCCCGACGAGAAGTTCCTCTCCTGCTGCCAGGATCGAAACCTCCCTGACTCCTGCCTCTCCAAGTGCTCTTTCCGAACGTACAGCCGTGAAGCCCTTCAGGTATTCGTGGACCACCCACGACGCATCCTCCACATGTCTTTCAGTCGATGTACTTCCGCATGGACTCGTGCCCGATGCAAGCTGCCGCTGATATCCACTTCTGTGCCGCTCAAGGCAAGGACCACCGGGGTTGCTGCCAGAGGAACGGAGTGGCCACGACGCTCGCAGGAGAGAAGTGCATGACATTCTGCGACCAGCGACCGGGCAACGTTACTCAGGTATGTTGCTGGTTGAGTTTCAAAGAATTGCCATAGTTGTTTCCACTAAGAGAACACAAAATGAAATCTGGGAGCCAGATCATCATCCCCGTTCTTTCAGCTGGACTTCTCGTACCTCGCCTGCTACGATCGTTTCGAGAACATGAAGGCGTGCTTCTGGCACGACATCGCCAAGAACAACCGGGCTTGAGTCAATATCCGGAGGATCTCTCTCTCAACCAATCTCAGTTCTCCCTAGTGTTCACTTGCACTTAGCCTCTAACTTTATTCGCTTTTATTTGTACAAGGAAGACCACACACTGTCAACAGACATTCCACACGCGGACATGACCAAACGTTCATTCCACTTTCCCAAGCTAGCAATAATTAATGTATGTATATGTTGGCTGTATGTATTGTGCTCCTTATTCGTCAGGAGGAACTCGTTTCAAGGGCTCATCAGAATAAAGTACAATGACTAATGTGACTGTCGCACACGAACAAAGCGAATACCAGCTGGTGAAGGCATCTGAACGAATGGTGAACCTGTACTTCCCCTATTTGAATACGAATGCAAAGTGGCACATTCGTATCCATCATGAACAATAACCTGCCAAGGATTACCCTTGATTATAAGCACAACACCTCCGATTCTTGTTGTTGCATGCCAAGTCATCCAATAGCCATTCTCCTTTGTGCTGTTCGTCATGATGTCTGGTTCCCTATCACTCTTAATCGCAGGCGAAAGGGTAATTTGCTGTTATTGCTTTCGTACTGCTATCATCGTGCTGTCAATGAGACGTGTTATGATTGCGATATCATGCAGAAACGTGCGATCCGCTAAATATACAATTACTGAAAAAACACCAAATAACAAATACAATCATGTGCGATAGCACCAGATTTTTCGTGGGAAACACTAATTACGCGACGGTTCTTCGTGGGTGGTCTCGCTGTCAACGCGATAATGAGGCAGAGATAGCGCGACTTCTCCTTTTCTGTGCGGCGGCATCCGTAAAGGGTTGGAGGCTAACCACAACAAACATCTCACTAATTGTAAGAGGGAATCCAGGTGCAGACCGGATGGACATACGCTTTGTTTGCACAGCCAAGGAGATACATTTGGCCCGGCATAACCTTGTTTCCACTAAGTACTTTCAGGTAACGCGTTTGGTACAGCTTTCTTTAGCCTCCAGGGTCATCACAACTGTACATATCGTGTATGTATGTGCCCATACAAGTACTAGCAGCACGAAAAGTAATGTTAGTTTTGTATTTTGGTGAACGTGATGAAGATCTGCAACAGGCGGAAGCTTAGAATTTCGACTGCTGCCGTAAAAGAGGGGGGGGGGTAAACAATTCATATCAGCCATAATAGATCTCTCAATTTAGCGCACGATTAGAGACAGGAAGAGTATGCATTCAATTGTTAATTTTGTAGTCACCTCAAAAAGATAGCCTCAACTTGAAACAATTTGTATTCTTTACGTGAAGTGCGCACTTTCATAGCGGAAGCGACAACACGAACACTACTGCTTCTGGGCATTGCTTGAACGTACGCTTTCTCTGGAAAGCATAGCATCAGGAGTGACTTTCTTTGGTTAGCAAAAAGGTTAGCAGTAAGTGATTGTCAGTCATGGGTTGCGCCATTGTGCACATATCGTCCAATCTCATCATACCAAGTACTCTTCATTAATATTGCATTTTGAATCGCGTGCAACCGCAAGCCCAGCTTCTCCTATAGCTGCTTCTTAATAAAGAAGCTTGAAATTTCTGTTTAAGCCGTACGTTCCACAGGTGTTATTTGAAAGCATAATAGGAGAGGTTTCCTGTGAGGAAGATTCATCATCCGCGCATCTCACAATAAGGTTGCAATTATTTCGGCGGGGGACACCTTGGTATGCGTACGATTGTCTCGAAGCTGTCTTCCGGCTGTCCACATCCAAATGTTCTGTTACACCTTGAGATTATGTTTCAAGCCTACTGTTATGCTCATTTTCAGAAACTTTGCGTTATCTGCTTTGTTAATTTTATCTTTGAACTAGTAACAGGTATCATACTTTCGATTATCACGTTCTTCTCCCAACGTGCAATGAGTGCTGTCAGATGTCGTTCTGTCGTTCAAATCTTCCCAAAGGTGTAATGGATTTACGTTATCAGCCATGAAACAAACTGCTTGCACGTTGAGAATGTCTGTGCATATGATGATAAGCGGTTGAGCGGATATTTCCAGCATATTGCTGATGGGATCAAATGCCGGCCCGTAGAGGAAGAGTTTGGATCGGGTCGCTCGTTCCCCTTGTTCTATGTTTTTGCTGGCTTCCTCGAACGCGATTCCATCGTTTTCTGCTCCAGCAACCGTTTTCGTAATATTCTGTTTTCGTATCAAAAACTTTTCCAGGCTGCAAGTATTCCAGCAGGAAGACAGCGTACACTCTGCATATGTAGCCTGTGACGATAGAAGCGATGTATGCACACACTCACTAGAATCGCTGACTATTTTCTTTTCTATTTTGGTTGAACACACTTGAGCATAAAATGCGGATTATCATGTCAATAGCCATTGATATGGTGTCGATGTTATCCGTTAGATAACCTTATGTTACAAGTATATGACAAAAAAAGCTTTTGAACTGAACGATATGTACGTAAGTGTTTGAAATCTGAATGACTTCAGTGTGCTGTTCGAAAGCATTTCGATTGTTGTTTGTTCACTAATTACGACACATTCTTTAACTAACGGAATCTGAACATTGTTTAACTTTCTCATGTATTTTTCGCTTCTCACGCTCGCATTATTGCGGGTACACAGTCAGACGGTAGAGTGCGAACTGCCCAGTGGCAGTCGTTCGGGAACGGACATCCGGCAGACAGCTCGAACCATTCCACCATCTCAGCCC
>JACMIJ010000593.1:0-17375 GCA_014805365.1 Koerneria luziae
AGGGTTCTTATCAAGGCGGTTCTTATATTGGGTTCTAGGGTTCTTATCCAGGCGATTCTTATATTGGGCGGCGCCACGATCTGACATGAGTTTTTGTTGTTGCAGATGAACGTTCTACGACAGGCGATAGCGTGCAAACCTGCACAGGACGGAGAAATCGAGGAGAACCTGCGAAGGTCCGTTATATGTTGAGGCATCAGGAAATGGTAGTGTTATGGTATGCTGAATACGCAACGCGACCGCAGACGCATGTGCGAGTCATTGTGATGTCTACTGTATAATGAAGTTTATATGGCATTTGTCTTTTCTATCGCAGTAGGGTATAGTTTACGGTTGCGAACGTTACTGAACTACGTTTTGTGAGCCTGGTAATTTTTTTCTCGTTTTAGTGCCTCGGGTGATTGTACTTCCGCCCCGATCACGGCGACTTCCACCTACTCGTCGCACGCCATCACGGAGGAGACGAACGCATCTCGGGTGTTGCCAGTCGACCAAGAGGAGAGCAGCCAGCAGGAGCTGTGCGCCTTGCGGGAACAGGTGGCAACGCTGCGCAAGCAGTTGACGAACGTGCAAAGGGTGCACGCCGGATGCGCACAGTTTCTGACTGATCGCGGTCTCATGTACGAAGTCCTGCTTGAGGAGAGCGAGAACCGGAATCTGCCGAAGGATGAAGGGTAGGCGAAAGTTATTAATGTGCGTCAGATCTCCGCTTACATGGCATACATTGACAAGTACGTTATTGATAACGCCGAGACACCCCATTTTGGGATCCCTTAACATTGGAAACTCCCAGTTTTTTGAAATAGGCACCCCGTTTTCTGACGGCCCTTCTCACAATCAGTGATTCAAAAACACAGTGGGTGGTAACTCCAAACTCGGTGGTGAGGCGCTCTCTGCACCAATTGACTCGACGTCACCACCTTATTTTGAACTGAGCTTTTGGTGTAATTGGTGCCTAGAGCATGTCACCGCCGAGTTTAGGTGACCGCCGAGTTTTTAAATCACTGAGTTAGTTGTCAAATTCGAATATGGTACTGTAAGTCGGCGGAAGCGGCATGCTGTGTCAGCTTTACTATTGGCTTACCTGACTCCGTTCTGTACAAATATCCGACTGTCGATTTATAATGGCATCTTATTGTTAGGTTTCTTCCCAATTACCCATATTTGCAAAAGTATTCAAATTTTCCACAAACCTACGTCATTGCACAAGCTTTTGAAGTTGTACTGAATTGCGAAAAACTTTAATACGTTTACAAAATTGTATATGTCATGACAGTCGGATATTTGTACAAAACGGAGTCAGATATTCCAATAGTATTTAAAAGGGCATCCTTTTCGTGCCTCTAAGAGATCCGGATGAATTCGTTCCTTTGGTACTGTTCCATTGATATGTGTGCCGTTTTCTAGAAGTTTCTTGAAGTATAATAACAGTGAACAGCTTGTTATGTTTATTTTTTAGATCTCAGGACGCCCGTGTCCTCGAACTCGAGGAAGAGGTTGACGTGCTTCTAGTGCAGTTGAAGGAGCAGAAAGATGCCGCGGAAAAATTCGAAATGGAGTTGACGCGGGTGCTCTCCGAACGCGACGAGTACAAAAACATGGTTATGGCGTTCGAGCACGGAGAATACACCGACGAAAAAGAGACGAGCGCATTTCGGGAGCACCTCTGGGAGAAGGAGACCACACGCGATGAGGACGAGCACCGTAGTCGTGTCCTCACAGACGAGATCTTCTCACTTCCTCAGAAACTCGCTTCGGAGGAAGAAAATGAACGCGCCAATTCGAAACAGTTGATCATCGCGCAGCTGCAAGCGGTCAAAGAGCAGCACCTCAAGCACGTCGTCGCACTGCACGAAGAGATTGACACGCTTTTGGTGCATCTGCTCGAAGTCGTTGACGCACGAGCGGCGCTTCGGACCAGCTGGTGTGTGTACTTGCCGGGCGATGACGACGAAGAGGAGCTGCGTGCAGCGGAAGAGCGGATGGACGCCATCCACGGGCGGTTGAGAACCCTGAATCGAGAACTGAGGACCGCCAAAGAGGACCTGGAGACGACCGAGCAGAAGCTGCGCCAGCTGGGAGACGAAGACGTGAGTACGGAGAGCAACAAACTACAGACTACAAACCAGACGGCCAAGCAGAAACCGGACGAGATTCCGACCTATGTAAGGGAGAAGGGAGCGTTCACGTTTAGGAAGAACTAGGTGTACCTGGGTATTCTAGGAATTAGGTATTCCAGGAACTGGGTATTCTGGGAATTAGGTACTCTAGGAACTAGTTATTCCGGAAACTGGATATTCTGTGAGCTAGGTTTTCACGTTTCCCCATCAATTGGTAATGCCTAAGTGTAAGTCATACTTTTGCTGCTGTACAAGGAATTTGTATATAGTCTATCTTGTGACAGAAACGGATGATTGATGTTGATATTCTATTGGCAATTATAATTTTACGTATCTTGATATATTGTGTCTTTCGGAAATGGCTTTATGCTGCACAGTATGCTGGTTTTTAAACGTTATGGATTGCATGTTTCTGTTTAATAAGAAGGTTGGACATTTTAGTTCTTCTGTAATTTATTTTTATATAAATAATAACTGCGTTTGTAAAAGTTGTATACATTTTTTGTATTTATCTGTATTTCTGAACTTTATAAAGGGCCTCCTGTTTAGCGCGTCAGCACCGCCTCACTAAAAGTTTTGTTCGGTGGTAGTAGTGGTGGTGGGCTTCGGTGAGAACACTGAAACTTTGGTGGGATCACCAATATCCCAGCAAACTTCAACCATTGTTACGCGGAGGTTCTATCAAACTTCCACCGAGATCCCACTATTATAATGGCGGTTCCACAAATTGTAAGCCATAACGAGATGCCACCGAAAGCCCACAGTGGGGTTTCGGCGTCTTTAGGTGCATTGTTGTGGAACCACCGTGAGTTTTTGGTGGTTTCAAGGTGACCTATCCGGAAGCAGTAGGGTATCGAGGAATAGGAATCGCACATGAGTCATTCGTCACATGATGTTGAGGCAGTAGAACTTCCGGCGGTCTCAAATATACAAATCTTATTGTTATGGAGCACGGAACCTTTGTTGTCGCATGCAAATCAAGTACTGTAGATCGGCGGAAACAACATGCTGTATCGTTATCATTCTGATGAATCAATTCAAACCTCGTTTGGGGAATGTGACAGTGCTCTATAGACGGGGGTTGGCAGAATTCGTTGACAGATGGAAGAGTCTTCTGAATCTTCATATCGAAAAGCATTGGACTAACTTTTCAGGCACTTCAAAGCAAGGAGCCGGATGGTGTGGTTTTCTGCTCCATAATGTTTGTATCATAATGTTCTCCTGATTGTGGGAAACTTTCGCCCAGTAAAACAATAAATTCATAACACAGCCTACAGGGCCTTTCCGGGGCATATAATATCCACACCAGGGCTATGCGGAAAACTATTTTTTGGAAAATTAGGAAAAAGCACAGCCCTGATCCACACTGTGACCAATCACATCACAGTTTTTCAACATTCTTCAACATTCTGGAATTGGAATTCCTGAAGTGTTTTCAGTACGAAGTTTTCGACATCCTGTAGTCACAAGTCAGAAATATGCCTGGTCCCGGGTGTTCCGGGGTGTTGCACGTCCATTTCCCTAGTATTACACGCCTCCTAACAATGACGAAGCCCTGTGTCAGAAACGTTTCATCTCCAAACAATGCATACATACAGTAGCATCATGCCTTATGAAAAACAAACTATTTTGGAATTGCATGAGACATCGTCACAGGAAGGGTGTTATTTCCTTACAAATACGGAAAGGTCGTCGGTAGTACTAATATATGTAAGAGAAGCGATGACAACTGGTTATCAATACTTGATTGGGCGAAGTTGGGTCCGTTCTCAATACAATATCATTTGCTTTGTCCCCGTTTTCTCTCTTTACCTATTGATGTTTCCGTCAAATGACGCGCCAATGAGAGTATAATATATTATGTCATACGTTGTTTCTTACAGTTCCGCTTAGGGTTTAGGCAAAAGTTTAAGCTTATGCAGTACTATTGGCATACTTGACTCCGTTCTGTACAAATATCTCCGACTGTTGCTGTATAATGGTAGGTTTCGTAGCAAATACACACATTTCCTAAAGCATTTAAATTTTTCGAAATCCTATGTTATTTTTCATGTTTGTACACTTGTAATGACTGTAAAAAAATTGTATATATAATAATTAAGGGAATACCCTTCACTATATGACGGCAGTCGGATATTTGTGCAGAACGGCGTCACGTTTTGCAATAGTAAGTACAGTCTGTGCTTACTATTGTTGCTAGTCCTTTGATGCGTACTGATATGTATCCTAATTAAGAATAACAACGTACAGCAGAACTGCGAGTGCAAGAGCTTCAACTTATGTGAGAGGGACAACTATACACTATTGGCTTATCTGATTCCGTTCTGCACAAATTATCCGAGTGTTGCTGCAGGTCAAAATCTTATTGTTAGGCTGCTTTCCAATTACACAAATTTGACAAAGAATTCAAATTTTTCACAAACCAATACCATTTCACGATCTTGTGAACATTCTGTGAAACACCTTTATGCACATAAAAAAAACTATGGCAGCAGTCAAATATTTGTACAGAACGGAGTCAGGTATGCCAATAGTAAGGTGTTTCTTGCCTCCTAAGATTCACGGTTTCCTGCTCGACTTAAAGTAATCGTAATCAAACTTCTGTGTGCTGCTCTTTATCTTTATCTTTATCGCAGGATCGACGTCTTTTTCTATAGAACGTGCTGCGTACGGAGACCGGCCAATAGCTGCTCGTCGCTGCTGCTCTTAAGGAGTTAAAATCATATAATATCCACACTGTGACCAATCTCATTGTCAGTTATTTCAACATCCTGTAAAATGTTGCTTTTATTGAAATTTGGACCTCCTGAAGTACTTTTAGTACAAAATTTTGCGACATATTGTACGTTAGTTCACAAATCAGGAATATATATCTGGCTTAGATGAAGACACATATATTCTTCACTTGTGACCAACATAAAAGTAAAGTAAAGTCCTCCAGAATCAAGGCTTCATAGCCTGCGGGGCGGTAACCGAGGGAGCCGGGCCGCTATGGGGCATTTAAGTCCGGAGTGCCCACCTTTTCGCCAGACCGATTACTTTTCGTGAAACTGTCACTACCAATTGCCGGCCCCGGAGGGAAAGCGCCTTGGTTGGGCTAACATACATGATGTCGAAAATTTTGAACTGTAAACACGCCGGGATGTCCAAATTTCCATAGAAAACATTACACAGGATGTTGAAATAAATGTGATCATGCATCGGCAACGTTGTTGATACAGTGTGAATACCTGGCTTACAATTAGATGAGGACGATGCTGCTGGCCTTGGCTGCTGTGCTCGTCGTGGGAGTGCAGTCGATTTCGTTTGGACGCACGCAATCCGTCGCGGTCCGCGGGCGCCTCCTCTGCGACGAGGTGGCGGCGGTCAATATCGTGGTCAAGCTATACGACGAAGATAGTGGTACGCTGTTTAAAAACTATACACCTAGAGTGTTAATTATACTAATTATATGATTATACTAATTAAACTACTTTATTATACTAATTTAATTATAATAGTTTATCCGTAGAATGTTGTTTGTTGTTCTGAATGGAAATCGTGAGTACCTGGTGCAGTAATTTTCGTCGTCTTGTGAATAGGTGGGGATTTGGAGATTGGGAGTGCAAGGGATTGAAGGGGTTAACAAGAAAAACGCTTTGTTAGAGTGATCTAACTGTATCTATATGTTTCTAACTACATCCTTTTTTTTTGTTGCTAATAATGCGCTTTCCACGGCTTCTGCAGTACTTCTATTCATGACTGGAGTCGGAAGAGCTTTAGGGGTGAGCATTAATCAGGCCTTTACATAAAAATGTGTTCCAAAAGCATAACGGTGCCATAGAAAATGCTCATTGTTATGCCATAACACGATATGTTAAAGGGGGCGGAAACCGTCAGGATACCGAGGAATTTAAAACACTAGTCATGAACACATTTTGCGTGAATGAAATGACGATTTCCGACCTCCCTTCAAGCTCAAAAAGATAATCTTATTGCTAGGTATCGACTTGGACGACCTGATGGATCAGACGAAGTCGAATCAAACGGGCTACTTCGAGCTGAAGGGGCACACATCCGAGTTCACCACCATCGATCCAAAATTCAACATTTATCACGACTGCCAGGATGGCGTCACGGTTCGTGAGAGACAAACTTGTGAGACGGAAATGAGAGAGCGTGAGAGTGAGAGTGAGCGTGAGCGTGAGCGTGAGAGTGAGTGTGAGAAAGAGAGAGTGTGAGAGAGCGAGCGAGCGAGCACGTGCGACACCATCAAAGCCCATTGGAATGCCGTTGAGTCATCGAGTAGTGATGACTGTGCTTGTTCCTAAGATATCACATAAGAGGTGCCGAAATATAATGTTCGAGAAAAATGCACAGGAAAGCTTGGCCATGTCTACTTCATACTCCTATATGGTAAGAAAAATTTCCCTAACAATGAGATAGTATGCGAAAAGCATGATCAAAGTTTTTGAATCCACTTTGTCGAACATTTCATTTCCACGCCTCTTATATCAAGCAGAGGTTTTTCATCTCTTCGTTCCGGTCACAAAAAAATAAGCCTCAATTTTTTAGTGCTTACAATTCGACACTATTCAGTGCTTGATTATTTATAAGACTCATTTTTTCGATAGGATTACAAAATGCTTAACACTGAAAAAAATGAGTGTTTCAAACGCTCAAACACTATTCAGGCTTATTTGAGGCTTATTGTTGCTCTTCAGCCGTGCCAAAAGAAGTTCACGATCTTCATCCCGGACTCGTTCGTGAGTAATGGCGAGCATCCCGAGAAGACGTTCGATGCCGGTGTGATCCAACTCGCGGGGACGTATCCCGGACAGAGCCGAGACTGCCTTCACTAACAATGAGGACACTAGTCGCCTGCCATGACATACTCTTGGCATACCCGACTCCGGTCTGTACAAATATCATCCGACTGTCACTGTATCAGCAAATCTTATTGTTAGCTTCCTTTACAATTACTCAAATTTGCCAAAGTACTCACATTCTTTGCAAACCTGTGTTGTACTGTGAAAAACGTGAACACGCTTACAAAATAACGACAGTAGGACATTTGTGCAGAACGGAGTCAGATAAGCCAATAATACTTGTGACCTGTACATTCGGACAACGGGATCATGCAATAAATCGTGAACCAGCGAGCGGCGTGGTAATGCCTCAGATGGAAACATAAAGAAGAAAATACTGGGGTTTCAACTATATGTCAATTGTATTTCATCCTATTGAAAAATGTGTGTCATAAACAACAAGCACTATAGATACTCAAAAATGGAGGCTTATTTTTTTCTGAGTTATCAACAACAGGTGGCGCCCGCACGTCGACTTCCACCAAATCGGAGATCCATAACAACAAGTTTTGAACGTACATTGGATAGTCGGATATTTGTAGGATATTCCAATAGAACTGTTTGCTGTATCGCTTGTTGTTAGCTGCCATCTGGTGGTGACTTATTGTTAGCAGCTGTGACATTCCTTCTGCACAATCACTGTTAACATTTCATAATCCTTTTATTTAAGCGCAAATCATGAAAGACAACTTAGACCTCTTAATATGTAAAACAAAGGCCGGCACCTCTCGAAAAAAAAAAATTTACAAACATGAAGATCCTAGCAATAAGCAAATTATTACAGAGCGTCGAGCTTACGCCTATGGCAGTCGGGATACTGTAGGCTTGATAAACAGGCACTTACAACTTAGCATGACCATAAACAATAAATAAACAGGTGGACCCTATTGGGGCTATTTTGCGTTTGCACCATCTCTACAAGCTCAATTTTGGCTTTTACAAGGCTTAACTTCCTGATGCGCTCTGGTGACCATATTCTCTTGAAGCTACGATACAAAAACCCGAAAAATTATGTGTGTTTAGACATAAGAACAGTTGGCACAAATGAGAATGGCGCAAATGGGGCCCACCATAATAAACATTGCTATTATATACAAACATGAGAAATGTAACAGTATGAAACACATAAAACATAGATCAACATAGAACAAAGTAGAACAACTTAGAACACTAGCCTTATCTTCACAATATACCCGGCGGTTCATATTACTTAACGGACGGAGACGGTCTCGTTGGGATTTCCGATTACAAACGTCGTCAGGCGATCCCAGAATCCGGCAAGCTGAAACCATGACATTAAGAATAAATAAAACAACAACAACAATTATTATTATTATTATTATTATTATTATTATTATTATTACAATAGTGTATTCAGTGCGTTTTAGTGTGGTTCGCTTTCTTACAATTAGAAGAAGGATAGTAAGATGGTGAAGTGGTATTCGTCGCCATTGAAATACAGGTAGCTTGAGAGTAGAGTTATAGAGTGAGAGAGTGAGAGAGCACTACAAAGTATAATACCAACCATAGGAATACTCGTAGTCCATTCTTCGGGAACATATAACCGACTGTACTTATCCAATCGGGGATTTCGTACTCGTTTGCACTTCAGCAGTACAAAGTTCTGGCCGTCCTTGCATACCCGCGATGGCAGAGCACCGTAGACCTGGAAAGCGTAACGGTATTATAAAGCTTCTCCCGCAATCAGAGGGGTTCCTGATGCGCCAGGAACACTTTGGAAAATTTAAGGATAGTAGATCCATACGGCCCGATACGGTATCATACGATTACTTATCTTATGAGTTCACAAGGCCGACATTGGTTGCCATTTCATACTTGATGCCTATCATGTAGTAGAGCTTGGCCCGTAATCAGAGTAGGGGGAGCAGTGAGTGAAGGGTCCCCAGTTCCTGCTGTGTAATACTTACAGCAAAAAGCCTCAAATTATGAGTGCATTAAACACTCCAGCGCTCCCCATCCAAACATATTTTCTTTGAGCAGGAACACTTCGCCTACCATGTAGCTCGTGAGAAACAACGACAAGTTTCCGTCCCGCCAGAAGACCGCCTTGCCTCCGTTAGCGTAGTCCGCGAACACGTATTTCTGCGTACGCAGCGTTTGATCGCGCCGTCCTTCCGGTGAGCAGTTTCTCTGAAAAAAAATTAGCTGGGTGCTTGGACGGTAACTATTTAATCGTCTGGAAAATTTGTGTAATTGGAAAGAAACCTAACAATAAGATTGCATCATGAAGAGACAGTATAAGTTTTCTCTGAGCACAAATTAAATTCTCAATAGCTAGCAGAAACCTGGACGGTTTCAAGCTCACGGAATCCGAAAGCTTTACTACCGCAGCAGTAAAACACGGTGCAACGGTGGAAGAACGCACAGCATGCTGTTTCTTTCACTCTACAGTATCTCATTCGCATACTATTACCAAGGTTTCTCTCATAGCAACAAAAGAATATGCAAATTTGAACCTGGCGGAAATTCCGCGGTCTCAACACGATGTGCATACACAGAGCAAAAAAAAAACGTACCGCGTGGTAGATGAGATCGGAGATATCCGAATGCACGGGACGCCGGGACGATCGACTCCGCTCCTTCTGGGCGCAACCAGCGACAAACGTCATCTCGAGCTGAAAGTAAATACGATATACAGCGCATCAGAGAAATCGATATAGTAACTTCGTTTGCACATTGCGACAAAGATATTCAAACGAACAGAGAAGAGCTAGGTATTTCCAGACCCGCGCCAAAACGATAGATTCACAACGCTATGGATCTTCCATGCACAAACAATACTTCCCTTCCTGAATGAACGTGCAAAGGTTTGCAGCCAGTACGAGGCGTGAGGCCTTTGTGGCCAATTCGGATTCGTTAAAGTGTGATATAGTGGGCGTGATACAGTGTCCCTTCCTATATTATCGCATAGTCTTGTTTCTATTCAAACACCCATTATATAACCACCATGGACAATGGATAATTAGGCCATGGCAAAGCCTAACAATAAGAACTCTTCCATATGTGCATTGCTTGTAATGTTTGTGCTCCAACAATGTGTGTTAGGAGGACGAAACACAGTGAATCACTCCAAGTGCTCATTGCCTAGAATACACAAATCCATCAGAATACAAGACAAACCGACCGCCTTTTACGCTAAACGCGCGACAATCACACCGTGTGAGTATAAAAGTAGCCTTTAACCGACATTTCTCTTGTAACAAAGAGTTAATTATTGTATAGTAAAGTAAAGTGCTTCGGTATCAAGCGAGGCGGTCCCGTGGTATAATATAATATTGTACTAGTCACAAAGACGAAATCTGCAACTTACGAATTGTTTCTTTCCACTGTCGATCCGCTTCTCGTAGTTCTGAAACAGCAAAATATACTCAAAATTTAAAGTTAATTGAAAAATATAAATAACGATTGTCTAGTTTTGACATAAATCATACTGATACACAAGAGCATACCCCTCTATAATACTTTTCGTTCCAGTAGTAGACGATCACTTCGGGAGGCTGAAAAATTGAAGCTTGTGAGATATTGTAAAATTTGCCTTTGCTTCCCCGATCTGGTCTTCTCTTCTGCACACTCTCTATGGTCAGAAAAGTTTCTCTGGTCATGAAAGAATGTTGAGCACACCAAAAAAAGAGTTAGTCAAATACACAAAAATTCGTGTTCAAAGAACATCATATACCCCACCTGTCTCAACAATCGGATTTTTACTCAAGCATGCTAACAATGTGCCTCATACGGAATTGCCCAACAGTATAAATAGTAACAGAAATTCTATTCTATCATATACAGCAAGAGTTCGGCACGGTTTCGATATTACCGTAACCCAGAACAATCTTACTGTCATGAAATCTCATTTCATGAAGAAGTCACCACTGTTCTACCATATACTTCACATTCACTATGCTAATATTCGTTGTCACTCCGTATGCTAATTTCCCCCATTATGCATGCAATGTCTATTGTAATCATCATCACTTCTCGAATAAACAGCTACCCGCGTGGCCTCTTCACATTAAGAGTTGAGCGAGCAACAATAAACCTCACACTTACAATGTTCTCGCGCGGCTCCCATGTCCTTGATTCTTCGACCGGACAATTCTCCCACTCGATGAGGAAGGTGTCGTTGTGCGGATTGTACTCGTACACGTCTTTCACCTGAAGCGGGTCAGCAAAATAACAGAATAAGTAAAATTACTAAAAGACGTACACCAAAATACAGAATAGCTGGTTACAGTAGTGTGATGTTTCCATTGGCGCAGTGAAATATGAACACAAATATCATCAATCAACTGCCGACCCCGGAAGGATGACACCTTGGATGAACAAAGACGCAATCACTGGGAATCGAACCCGGATATCATGCATGTAGTGCGCACCCTACCACTACACCATTCTGCTCCCTTATACAATAGTGTGTACCACAAATATCTGCTCCTGTGTCCGCTGTTTCTTCTTCTTTTTCTTCCGGCCTTCTTCTTCCTCTTCGATGGGTTCATTGGTCCACTCGGTCTTGTCCATGTCAACACCGCTGGCGGCCAGTTCGCGAAATTTCTCAATCGCTGCTTGTATCTCTTCGTCGTTGTCTGAAAATGTTTTTCCTGGTTTCAAATATTTTGTAGCAGAACTTATTACATCTTATCCCTACACAGAATTTTGCTCTTTCTACACAGCAAAATCAAAAGAACGAACGTGTTCAAGATGTCCTTGTACAAAAATGACCATGCTAATCGGAGGGCCATGAGTTCGATCCCCCTTGCCGCCACCCGTACCCAGGGGTCTAAGAAATGAGGGCGCATTCGCAGGGTCGGTGCTTCCCGTCTTGATAGAAAAAATGCGGGAATAGTGTAAGGAAGAAGAGAAGAGGATGGCTTAACTGACATGTTTGAACATGCACATGTTACGATCGGACGATCCCATAAGTGTGGGGACACATCTATTGCTTTTCATAAATGTGTCACTTATTCTTATTGCTAGGTACAGAAATAAACGTAAAACTCGGTAAACGTACCATCTTCGATAACGAAGGCAGGCAAATGCGCGCTGATGTAGAGATGCTGAAAGTGAGAAGTCTTTTCTCTGCTCAGAAAAGGCCTTAAATAACCCTCAATAATGCTTGAGTGTATAAAACACTCAAGCTAATAAAACTACGCATCATTCAGAATTAGCGTAACTTCCACCGGTCGCAAATTTGCACATTCCTTTGTTCTTGTGAGAAACGCTTTGTTTTCCTACGCAAATTAGGTTACAAAAAAAGGTGGAAGCAACATGCTGTGACCAAACTACAAGTGACGTACCGAGTTGTAGTTTGGTTCGTACTTGAGTCGGGTGCTCCCTTGTCGACGGTCCTCCACTTCTTCCTCCTCTTCGTCATCATCAACACATGGAGTCGAAGCGGTTGTGCATCTCGTGAACTTCTCAACCTAAAAGATGCCATTTCTTCTGTGTTCCTCTAGCCAACTAAATCATACAACCATAATAAATGATCGTTTGTCAAGAAATCTGACTTCTTCCAATTAGCGATACCAAATTCAATGGAATCGCTATTCGATATCAATTCAATGCCTCTGGACTAGCAAACCGGTCACGTAGTGCTTATTAGCGTGCCATGAGGATGAGAAACGCCCTGCAGCCTTAGGATCCCCTCATAAGCCACATACATATAATATAAGTCCTTGATTCAAAGAACTCCCTTCACTTTAAGAGTGATTCGTGTTTTTCAACAAAAGTATTATAATAAAATAAGAATGGAAAGGACAGTGTTCGCCCACCAGTTCCTCGAACTCCTCAGTGTCCGACGGTTCGGGGAATTCGACCACATTGTTCACTTCTGGTTCGTTCTTCTTCTTCTTTGACTTACGCTGAAAAAAAAGAACATCTTTAGAAGAGGCCGGAAGCATACATGGACAAGGACGTTTCTGGGAACGTAGGATCACCCTGCATTTGCCTGCTTGTCTGTGTAAAGCACGACCGTGGGAGCGGGGATCACCCCGCAAACAGGAACATGCCTGTCCATGTATGGCCGGAAGCCGTCATTTCATTCGCAAAGAATGTGTTCATAAAGAATATTTTATGGATCCGCCGCTTTTGTGTTCACGGAATACACATAAGCAAATTCTTCGGCTCATTGTCAGTACGATGGATTTAGGCTAGTTATCAGAAAATGGAGAAATGAGATTAAAGAAATTAATGTGAAGTTAATTATTGTAAACATTAAAGTAAGTTAGGTTAAAAGATATTAGATAGGTGTAGCTACTTATTGTTAGAATGTGAGATTAGTCGGTTTCGGTCTCTAGCGTCTGACCGGCTAATCTCTTCCCGGAGCGAGACCATCGTCAGAGACGACTCCGGGAAATGGGTTGAAATAGTAAAGATAAAGGTGGTTAAGAACGTGCAATGAGTGTTAGTGTTAGTACAGAACTATAAAAGTCAAGAGATAACTCGGCAATGGTGAAGATAACAAAAAGATCAGTAAAAATGAAATATCAACGTTTCTTATTGTTGGCAAACTATGGTTTCAAAGGTTGAGAAAGATATTTCCTACTTGATTACCTTACGATTGCCCTTCTTGGAAGTCTCTTTCTGAGGTACCACCGGAACTTCCACTTCTTCTTGATGCTCTTCCTCGACGTGGACCTCTGGAACACTATTTTACCTTGGACGGAGATCTCTAATCAACATACGACAACTACGTGCTTGGTAACCTCTAGGCACCATACATCGACAGCTCACGTTTACATATTTCGGAAACGGGCTGACTCTCTAACGTAAGACGCCAAAAACGGGGTGCTTGGTGATAATTTAGGATGTAATAAAACGGGGTGCCCCGCGTTTTCAATAACGTTGTTGTCGATGTATGCTAGGCAACCCGTTTTAGGTTACCCAAAGACATGAGGCACCTCGTTTCCTAGCTAATTGTAAGGTATTCTCAAGGCATCCCCGTTTCCACAACCTAATGATACGGGGTCACCCCGTTTCACAAATTCAGAAACGTTCTCTGGCGATGTATGCTAAACTTTTGCATTAGTCTTATTATACAATGTGTTAATTTTGCAAACAATCACCAAACCTTTCGTCTGCTTCAAAGAAGCGAAAGAAGACGTCTGCTCGTCTTCTTCTTTTCGTTCTTGTCGCTCAAATGTTGATTGTTCGTCGATTTCAATTATCTCAAGTGAGGGAGATCGAGGACGACGCACCGTTTCTGAACTGAGTGAGTAAGAAGGGTAAAATAATGTAGAATGTTGCTCAAAAAGAAGAGCACAAGTTAAAGTTCGGTCGTTAGAATCGGTTAAAGAGGGCCGGAAACAGTGAATCCTCGGAAGCAAAAATCACCATTTCCTTATTCGCAGGTCTTTTAAGCGCGTGCAAATAACTTTATAATACGGCTCCCTTGGAGATACCGGCCCACAATTCAGCCATTTCCGGGCGGATCACATACCTCCTGCTTCGTCTCGTATCACCGGTTCATCGGCAATGTTGATAATGTCGATCGAGGGAGAACTCTGGCGTGAGGACATTGGTGGTACTGGTGGTACTTGTGCCACTGGTTGTAGTAATTTCGAATCAGTTGGGCTCTTCGATAGTTCAATGATCGTCGCCTTGCGAGGAGACGAACGCCTCAAGGGTTCGGCTGGCAAATCGTCGAAAAACGCTGAAAAAGCTTGTATCGTCTTCTAAAACAAAGATCTAAGCAAATCTTGGACCGGCGGAAGTAGCAATACGTCGACATTATGTAGCTTCCAAACTATGCTTACATCGGGTCTCATTTCTCTAGAAGTAGGGCAAAAGCGCACTTTGCGTTTGCAAGAAACCACAGAATTTCCAAAAAAATGGGGTAAAAAAGTGTTCCGAAGCACCTGAAGGAGGGGTAAAAGTGGGAGCCGGATTCCTATACGCAGTGGTATGTTTGGTCTTGAAAAAAGATCATACATGGACACGATAGGTTCCTGACCTTGGAATTCCGGGGTGATCCATACAGAATCATGCAATTATGCGGGGTGCTATTCATCTTTCACGGTCGTTTATTGTGCTTTCCATAGACAAGTGACCAAATGCGGGGTGACCTAACGTTACGAGGAACGTCGTTGTCCATGTATGACAAGGATATGAAAGCTGGTTTTGTAAAGATGGGAGGCATTTATAAACCGCTATGAAATGGCCCTTTACATCTTCAGGAAGCGGTGGCGTGAAAATCGTATGTACAAAAACAAAACTGACCACGAGCATAGAATTTCTCGGGAGCCTTTTCGGGAATGTCGTCATCCGTCTCCGATGCCAGTTTCGGCAGCATCGCCTTGGCGGTTTCCGGCGTCACGTGCGTAACGCAACGCGGGAACTTGCGCTTTCCCTGGAAGAGGAGGCGATTTGATACGTACTAAATTTGTGTAAAAAGGATTTCAAGGTCTCTTACAATTAGCGTTTGACATACAAGCAGCTATCGCTTCCACTGAGTAGGCTCGCACTTTTACCCCACCTTTTGGGCTCCAAAAGGACTCGTATCCCTCATATTTCATAGAACATAGAATAATTTCTACATTGGAACAGTTGGCTCAAACAAAACCATGCTTAGAAGTGAAAAAAAAGTACCAACCTTCCTTCTCTCGTATACCACTTGTAACGGTGAGACGCTCTGCCGTTTTCGATTCCGCTCGTGAGCCTCATCCACCACTGAAACACCCATGAAGAAGATTGATATTATCATAATAATTCTAACATCAGTACCACGTGCTCCGGTCAGAGAAAAGGGCCGTATCGGACACAGCATGGGCCATAGTCGTGTTAGTTCAACCTAACACGTTTTAATCTTGATCTCTCTCGATTCCTCGTATACTATCTCGCCGGTTATAGATCAGCGAGAATGCACGTAAAGTCAAACGATTTCAAAAACGTTGGAATTCCATTCCGTGTATCTCCACACCAACGAAATTATCAAATAACAAGTACGTACATCGCTCGACCTCCTGGGCGGTCAGCTGCTTCGGTCGGTCGTTCTCCGTTCGCGGAGATGGACATGGAGTTGGTGTGGACAACGGCGTTGGTGTCGAAGGTACGCTCGGCGAGGTGCTCTGAAAAGCAAAGTTGACTTATTTTTTTCATTTATCTATTTATCTATATTTTTCAAGCTTAAAGGTTACAACTTTTCAACTACTGACTTTTCAACTAACTAAATTAATGTGGAAACGACACTACGTAAGAAAAAAAATCGAGGAGAAACATAAACACGACTGTTATCGATCATGCTATACATTACATTTGTCAGATTGATTCTGAATACATAACGACAGCTCAAGGAGGCGGGGCCTGCCAACCGTCAAAGTGGAAGAAAAAGTTTAGGTACACTCACCGTAGCCGTCGAACTCCTGGACAGATTGTTGAAGTTGATCGGTGACGTCATTCGGTCCACGGATGGTGTCATTGGTGTACCGATTTTCGAAAAATCAATTGGTGACGTTCCTCGATCGACGGATAGACGTTTTCGGGACGAGGAAGACTTGTTGTTTTCCGCTCGAGGAGTCGACGTCGCCACGTCACGCACCGACTTTGTCGGACTCTGTAACACTCAACCATACATCAACACGAAACTGACTTTTTCTTCTTCTTCCTTACACCATGTAAAAAAACCAAGAGTTGAAGAGAGTGTTAAACAGTGGTAAGTAAGATAAACATGATAAGAAAAAGCAAAAGTGCTACTTATTGTTAGTATTTTGGAGACAGCCGGTTTCGGTCTCTATCGCCTGACCGGACTATCTCCTCCCCAGGGCGAGACCCCCATTCCCGCATTCGCAGGGTCGGTGCTTCCCGTCCAGATAGGACAAGCCCTAGCCTGGGTACCCAGTGGACCGCCCCGAGTTGACTCCAACACGAAACCGACTAATCTCACTTAACTAACAACAATTTCTAACATACTTTACTTTTTTTCTTATTAAACTACAATAGAAATACTAATAAACCTTACTTTAAAGCTTAATTAATGTTCATATTTTGGAAACAGGGTGACCTTCAGGAGACTACGAACGGATACAAACAACAGCAGATATGTCTATCTAGCTCATTTAACTTTACTAACAAGGGAACGGTCTGAGCTCGACGAGAAATTGAGTGCACTGAGGTACCACATCTTGTTCGGTACCCTTTCAGGATCTCAAAACTGTTTTCAAAAGTTCCTAACCAATCTTGGTTTTTGAGAAACTGGGCATCCAAAACGGACAGAAGAACACACATGGAAAGTGTTATGCAAATGCCTTGGATAGTCTAGGACAATGTCGCAAGCCCTCAAGAGGGTAGCGTGGCCGAGCGGATAGTGCGCTCGTCTGCTGCTCTTTTGCCCAAGGGTTCAACTCCCCAGTGCTCTTTTAATTTTTTGCTGTGTTGTGGATGTTACTATTTTCATATA